>CM053792.1:213695252-213702752 GCA_028749045.1 Cupressus sempervirens
TAATCAAACAATTTAACTCAATATGCAAAAATAAGAAAAACCTTTGTTAGCCGACCCTACTCGATAGACACTAACTCAAAGACAATTTTCCTATGTTAACCAAGTGAACTCGGTTAACACTGCATATTCACAAAGTTCCTTTGGTGACTAAGTGAGCTTGGTTAACACTAGTTCCATCCAACATTTTCTTTATTAACTGATTAAGTTCAGTTAACACTCAACTTCTACAAACTTTCTTTAGACACCCAAGTGAACTTAGTAAACATTGCCTTCTAAACTTGGCAAACTCTAGAATGCTTAGTAGACATAGGAAACTATCTTCATTTCCTGAGTGAGCTCGGCATACATTGACTAGAAATGATATGAAATTTTGTGTAACATCAAAGATAATACACAATTAATCAATTATTTTCAACAATCTCCCTCTTTGGCATTAATGACAACACGACATTTCATAATACAATGAAATTTTAGAGCAAAAATAAAGTAAGGAACACATCCTTTGTTTTATTCTAATTCTCATCTATGAGAACTCCCTTTATCAGTGTGAAATCCCTCTGCCTTCAGTTTCTCCTTGTGTTAGCAAAATTATGTCTAAATAACATCTTCTAATAGAAAACTTCCCGTCTTTGATATCAGACCAAGTTCTCCCTCTTTGACATCTTTAAAAATATATAATCTCCCTCTTTATAAAATTTATGTTAGATATGATAGAAAACTTCTCCTTCTTTGACATCTCATGTCAAAGACATTTAGTAAATATCAATGTACCTCATATACTGATTCATATGCAATGTGCCCTTTTCAATACTATGTCAACTAACTAATCTTCAACATGCTCTAGTTGATGCATCACTAAACTTCATTTAGTGAGCTTCAAATAGGGGAATGACCCCTAACTTACCTCTTAGATAAAAAAATGCATCCTTAGGTAATGGCTTAGTGAATATGTCTACAATTTGTTCTTTAGTAATCGCATATTCCAATCTTACCTCTTTATCTTGTACCAATTCTCTCAAAAAATGATATTTCATAGAAATGTGCTTGGTTTTGGTATGCATCATAGGAATCTTTGATAAATTAATTTCACTAGTGTTATCACATAATATAATCACTGGATCCTTGATTTCTATCTTAATACCTGCCAACAGTTGCTTGAACCAAACAACATTGGAATAATTAATTGTTGCTACCACATATTCTACCTCTGTTGTGGACTAATTAATACAATTTTTCTTCTTACTTGTCCAAGACACTAGTCTTTTACCAAGAAAGAATGCTCCACTACTAGAGTTTTTTCTATCATCAACACTTCCTTCCCTGTAAGGAAACTTGGCAAGAAAGAATGTAACCGTTTCCACATAACCCATAATAGATCTAAAATAAACACAGAATTAAAATCCACATGCAAGAGAATAGAAAACATACCCACAAAATGTGACACAAGATATACCCTGGGAAACCCTCATTGAGGGAAAAACCCAGCCTCCAAAAGCATCCATCACCATGTATTATTTAGCAAAAATACCATTGCCATACAACCATGGAAGCCTTCATGGCCATAGCCACAACCGAGCAAACTATGTGAACAAGCATGAATCCACACATCCCATGCCATGCTTTCAACCTTCACAAATGCTCCCTTGGCTAACCTGTCAAGCCTTGTCCCGCTTGACTCTTGCCTTTTGTCTTCTCCTTGTCACTCTCTCTATTCTCTCTACAACAACTACCCTTGTGGCTGCTTATATAATAGTAAGTCCCACAAAACCACCAAGTGGTATTACATAAACCATGTGCTAAAACCATGTGCTACCTAACCCACTGACCCCACATTTAATATTGGGCATTTAATTCTTTTCCCCAATATTAAATAATTACATAAAATATTATCACAATGTTACAATACAACTCATCAAGAATATTCCATGGGAATCTTTACATGTTGCGCGTCCATTTAGGTACAACATTATATAATAAAATAAAATAATAAAATAACAATATTATGCAATGTGTGCAACACCCATTATCTCAACAATCTCCCACTTGTTGTATACATTGCATAGGGTCAATCTGTAGCCACATAAATGAACAAGGGAACAATCCCTCCCAGCACATCCACCATCATGGATCAAAATACACCGAGTGCTCCATCCTGGTACCCGCAACAAAATCAAAGTATCCAGCATCTCAAACATGAATGATCTCACCCCCTATTATGCCACTCCCACTGGTCATACATAGAAGCCATCCAAAGAGAAAGCCACCCAACTTGTCGCATTAGAAGATCATAAAATCCTGTACCAATTGAAATTCCAAGCACAAATAACCTGATCCAAAGGTAATCACATGTACCCGTAGTTGTCAAAATATCCATAGCTGAAATAGCACCCACAGAAAAGTGTCAAACCCATCCAACTATCCATACCTCAAAGGTATAACAAGTGAATCTTATATCACCGACATATCCAATCTATAACCTGCAATCACAAGCCTCAAGAGCAATACTTGCCACATATATACCAAGAAGCTCCCACTAGAAAAGATAATGTCAAATCTATAACCAATCCACTCACAACATTTCAAAAAAAGTGAATCCATGTAGTATCAAGGACATCCACAATACATAAACTAATATCCTGCAAGAACAACTCTCATAACAAGTCTCCAATGCTCTCCCAAGTTCACCACAACCAACAGAGGAAAGAGATAAAGGAATAACCATGTCATCTCTCACATGACATACATGAACACAAACCAATGATCACAATCTCTAACCAATCTCAAATCCAATGTATGCAAAACTGAACATCCAGGAAGATAACCAAGACCAGAGAAACCATGCAAATCATAACCTGTATCATGTCCTTCTACACACACCTCTAGATGTAAACTGTGCAAGTATGATCTCCTCCATAAAACCCCAACAAGAAGCCTCAACAACACCCAAACCATACCATATAACTAATCATGGATGTAAGCCTCTCACAAGAAGATCAAACTCATAAAACCATTCCTAAACCAAGGAATAACCATTCCTAATCCAAGGAATATGCCCAATAAAACCATCTCCCAAACTTAACCAGCATAACAACATATGCACATGGAGATAACCAATGCTAAATCATCTCTCAAATGAACCCTCCAGAACTAACTCATGTACCATAGCTCAAGATCCATATCCATGAAAGACAAGCATAAATATAATGCAACTAAGAGAAAATAATGGGCTATACGTGTCAAGTAGCAAACCGCCGAGTAGACCAAGAGTGGGAAATGAGAATGCTCATCAAGATACCCAAGTCTCCAACCAAGACTCATCTAAGAACAATCTCCTCTCAAGTCCATATCAGGTGACTGCCCCTCGGACTTCCTGTTGAAACCATCAACCATCCCAACAAATGCTTCTCTAATCCAAGAAAAATCAGCATCACCACCGTCTCTAAGTATCTATGAGCACCTGTAACCAATCAATTCATGCCAACTCCAAATGCAACATAGCAATATCATGAAGTATCCAGCTTATGATCAGTGTACTCAATACCAAGAAACTAAACAAGATCAATGTCAAAGTTCCAACCATGGCCTCAGGAACATAAACATGACAACATGATCTTACCATCTCAACTAAAAGAGATAACATGCTCCATATGAACATACCATAATATGTCACAACTCTAAACGCGTATCAAGAGTATACCATGACATAATAATAAAATCATCCTCACACCAAGGATAACATGCTAAATAAAAGCATAAACCACACCTTTGATAAGAACCTTGTGAGTCCTCAAGATGCAACCATCTCCACACACCATGAAGAAAACCATCTCCACATACCAGGAAGAACCATCTACATACACCATGAAGATAACAAGTGCACCATGCAAATGTCAAAGACGCTTCTGCAACAACAGGATCTAAGACAAACCTCCAACATCTGCAAACACTCAATAAATTTATCAATGCCAACAACTCCCACTCAACCGTGGTACCAAGTCACCTATGGCATCATAAAATCCATCCTCTCTAAACCAAGAAGATATAAACCAAACCAGGAACTAATCCTGCACTGTCACAAGCTCCCACTAAACTGTGTATCCAAGCTATCCATGACATCATGATGAAAAATAACCATCCTCTAACCATGAGAATCAACCAAGGCATCAAACCATCAAAGAACTCAAAGTGCACATCATGAGCTCCTCAAAAGAAACCAAATAACCATGATCCTCAACCAAGAAGATATACCACCATAACCAAATTAGAAATCCAAGCTAATGAACATCAAGGATGTACCTGTATAACCAATCATGTCATGCCAAAATCCATGGCACCATGATCACATCCATGAACCGAGCATATGTCTCTCAAAGTGTCCAACCTGTCAGCATAAAATAGTCAACTACAATCCTCCACCATGACTGTACCTGGTAACAACATCTCATCCCTTCTACATGAAGAAAATAGTAAATCATGTGACTTAGAGCATAGACAACCCAAATCCAAGCCACCAATTTGAATATGCATCAATAATGAAAGATCAATGGGCAAAGACAACCCATAACCAAGCTATAAATGCAAACTGTAAGTATAGACCGCTTACAACACTGCACAACTTGTAGACCCAAAAAGTCATCATGCATATCCAAACCAAATACTAATAACCATATCATCATGAGACCAAACTGAAATATGAACTGAGTATACAATGACATCAAATCTTAAATCTCCAATGCCATAAACTCACAATGTTACCATAGTCAAAATATATACCATAAACTATTCAGATAAATATATCAACAAATAAATCATGCCAAACCTGCACCAAATCTGAACCAATGTGTAGAGCTCTCCAAGATCTTTCCGTTGACTACTTGAAGTCCAAAATCCGACTCCGTATGCCCAAGTTATGCCCTAATCCGTGCTCAAAATAAATAACATATGAATTTAGGGCTCTTAAAACCTAACAAAATCTTAAAATCATAGAACCAAACCTACACCATGTTGTAGTGCTCTGAATTAGCTTTCCAACGCCTGTAAGAACTCTAAAATTTGATATTCTGAGAGAAAGTTATGGTCGTTTTACTAAGACAGTCTTTTTACCATTTTCAGTACGATTTTTCATTTTTAATTTTTCAGTGATGAAAATTCTGACGGGATTAAATTTGACGGCCATCATGGGCTGAAACCAAAAAACTCTTTCATTTTCTCTGAACATGGCCAAACTAGGGCATATTATATATCAAAATTTATGGAAATGTCGACCCGAATCCAATGGTGAGGTCTATTTTTATCCAAGAGGTCATTTCTGCATACTCCCCTCCCAAAACCCTCATTTTAAATGAAACATCCGAAAAAATATTTTTGTCCAACAATTTCACATGCCCAAAATATTTTAACATCCCATCATAACAGCAAACCCAAAACCCTCAAATCTGCAATAAATCATTCATATATCTTGCCCTTTTCTTTTATCCTCTCATGCATTCTCATGGATTCAATCTAGGGTTACAATAATAAAACCATAGCTCTGATACCACTTGTAAGGAAATTTGGCAAGAAAGAATATAACTGTTTCCACATAACCCATAATAGATCTAAAATATACACAGAATTAAAATCCACATGCAAGAGAATAGAAAACATACCCACAAAATGTGACACAAGATATACCCTGGGAAACCCTCATTGAGGGAAAAACCCAGCCTCCAAAAGCATCCATCACCATGTATTATTCAGCAAAAATACCATTGCCATACAACCATGGAAGCCTTCATGGCCATAGCCACAATCGAGCAAACTATGTGAACAAGCATGAATCCACACATCCCATGCCATGCTTTCAACCTTCACAAATGTTCCCTTGGCTAACTTGTCAAGCCTTGTCCCGCTTGACTCTTACCTTTTGTCTTCTCCTTGTCACTCTCTCTATTCTCTCTACAACAACTACCCTTGTGGCTTCTTATATAATAGCAAGTCCCCACAAAACCACCAAGTGGTATTACATAAACCATGTGCCACCTAACCCACTGACCCCACATTTAATATTGGGCATTTAATTCTTTTCCCCAATATTAAATAATTACATAAAATATTATCACAATGTTACAATACAACTCGTCAAAAATATTCCATGGGAATCTTTACATGTTGCACGTCCATCTAGGTACAACATTACATAATAAAATAAAATAATAAAATAACAATATTATGCAATGTGTGCAACACCCATTATCTCAACATTCCCAATCAGCATCTATGAATTCTTTCAAATCCAAATTCCCTCCTTTTTTGTACTATAATCCATAGTCTTCAATACCTTTTAAATACCTCATGATTCTTTTGATTTTCATCATGTGATTTTCTTTAGGATTTGTTGAGAATCTTGCCACCATACCAACTGCTAATGTAATATTAGGCCTTGTGTGCACTACATATTGCAATTTTCCAATCATTAATCTATATGTGGTCTGATCTACCTCTTTGGAATCATCATTTTTAGAAAAATTATGTCCAGTAGACATAGGTGTTCCAAGTGGTCTTGAATCTTCCATTCCAAACTTCTTTAGTGTCTCCTTGATCTATTTGGATTGAGTAATGTAGATACCATCTTTCTTCTATTCAATGTGTAATCTAACAAAGAATTTTATCTCTCCAAACATGGACATCTCAAATTATTTACTCATGTCTTCTAAAAATGCCTTGTCATAAATCATCATTTCCTGTAAATAAAGTGTCATCCGAAAATATTTCAACCAACACAATTTTCTTGTCTAGTCCTTCTTTGTTGTACAAGTTGTTATCATATTTTCTTTGAAAACCAATCTTTATCAATTAGTTATGAAGTCTTTCATACCAATCTCTGGGAGCTTTCTTGAGACCATACAATGATTTGTGTAATTTACAAACTGTATCCTTTTTGCTAGGATCCACAAAACCTTTAGGTTTTTCTATGTAAACTTCCTCTTCAAGAATGCAAATTTTACATCCATTTGATAAACTTTAAATCCTTTATGTGTTACATATGCTATTAAAGTTCTAACACCCTCTAATATTGCAACAGGAGCAAAAATTTCACCATAATCAATAGCTTCTTCTTGAGAATAACCTCTACAAACTAACCTTTCTTTGTTTCTAGAAACTTCTCCATCTCCATTCAACTTATTTCTGAAAAATCATTTTGTGCCAATTACATTTTAATCCTTGAGTCTAGGAACAAGAGTCCAAGTCTTATTCCTCTCTATCTTTTCTATTTCTTCATTCATAGCTTCAGTCCAACTTCCATTATCAAAAGCATCTATCACTGATCTAGGTTCAAATTCAGCAAGAAAACATGTACCTTTTAATTTATTTCTTGTCATTGTTCCATCTGACTTGTCTCTAATGATCTAATTAGATGCATGGTGCATTTTCACATATCTTTCTAGCACAAGTACTTTGGACTTATAATTTCTTCTACTAACCTCTTCATGATCTTCTATATCAAGCTCGGGTCCCATT
>CM053792.1:213707752-213865252 GCA_028749045.1 Cupressus sempervirens
TGCCAAATTATCTGAATTTCCACTATCAATTATTACTTTGCAACATTTTCAAATGATCTTACATCTAGTTTTGAAAAAATTTCTTCTCAAAATAGGTTCCTCATTAGCTTCTTCATTCCGAAAAATCCTTCTTAACATCAGGTTCTCACCATTTTTAGGTTCATTAGGGGTTTCAACAACTTCTTCACAAGCTAAAGTATTTATGTTATTACCTCCAATCTTCTTTCCATAGTTAGTACATTCAAAGGCCCTATGTCCTTCACCATATTTGTAACAAGTACCTCAAAATCAAGATGTCTCTTCTCTTTCTCTACTATTATTATTACTATAGTAACTAGTATAGCTACCTCTAGAGTAATTACCTATTTTAGCTAGTTCATCTTTCCATCCTTTATTTTACATTGTGTTGTCAGATCTACTACTTTCTCCATAGGTTCTACCTCTTCTTCTTTGAAATCTACCTCTCCCTCTCTACCTTTGATCATGTCTCTTTGACAATCATTCTTCATCCTTCAAAGAAAATTGATATGCCTCTTCCATGCTATCCATCTTAATAGATCTCATCTTGAATTGATGCTCTGAGGTCATTCAATTATTTAGCCACTTTCTCAACTTCATCATCAACATGTCCAAATATGATATCCATCTTGTAGAATTCCTCAGTATATTCCTTCATACTCATGTCCTTTTGTCTCAAAGTTTGCATCTTTCTCAACAAACCTAACCTAGTAGTCTACTGGGAGAAACTTCTTCTTCATTTTTTCAAGCATCTTCATCCATGTTTTGAGCTTTTCTTTTCCTATCTTTTGTCTATCAATTTGCAAATGATCCCACAAAAGAGATGCATAAACTTTCAACTTTGTCACTGCAATCTTAACCTTCTTATTATCAGCAGTACCTTCATACTCAAAATATTTGTCTATCTTAGAGATCCAATCCAGAAATGCATTAGTCTAAAGTCTTCCATGAAATGGATGGGATCTTGAAAAGGAAGGAAGGCTAGCTTTACTTATGTTGGCTCAACTATAGTTCTCTCTTGCAAGGATACCAGTTCATTGTTGGGTGGCTACTTCAATAGCGTATGATTCACCTAAGTGTCAGCTTGAGCTAGATATGATTGCCCTGTGGTGCCCCCTTCCAACGTGGTCTATGATCCTCCTACAATGTACTATTATTGGTCTTGATGAATTCTTGATGGATGGAGCATGGATGGACCTTTTCTTAGCCTGAGCCGAGGGGCCTTGCCTTCCCCTACACCTCTATATCCTTCCCCCAATAATATAGAAGGGGGCTAGCTAGGTTGGGCTTCCACATGACTGGTGCAAAGGTCAAGCACTCTGCATGCAAGGGTGGGTGTGAAGGGCCACAAACGTCGACTTGGTGCTTTTTTTGACACTGCTCAATCTCCATCTTGATCCATGACTAAATGGCATAATCATTCAAGACTGCCTTAAACTCCTAATTTTTCTTCTCAAACAGGTAGGGATGCCCCTACTATTCTAAGGGGTAGTGATTTAGTGGTTCTAGCTATGCTGTTGTATCTGACATAGGCTCATATACCATGCACCTAGCAACCCCAACTATAATTGTCATGATGGTCACAGTGAGAAACTTCTACAGCAAGTCTTGAATTAGCTTTAGACAAAACTCTCAAAATTATTTCCCCATCTTGTTCAACTTCAATTATAGGTTCTATATTAGGTGTTGCCTCTTCTTCATCACTAACATCTTCAAGATGTACACCTCTTTTGTGGGATATCTCTATAGCTTCAAGCCTAGTTGCAATTTTTCTCAACATATCCATAATAGAATTATCTGCATTTCCTCTACCATAAATCATTCTTGACAATCAGCTGCCTACAAGATCATAAAATTATGCAAGTTATAGGTTAGATTTCAAATTTTTCACGCTACAGCTGATCTATTAAAGTTATCCATGATCCAATCCACAAGAAAGAACTCTACTCTGATACCACCTGACACAAGGATGGGAAGATTCAAGAGGAACGACTCCAACTTAAACCTATGAATATCCCCTACTTAGAGTTACACATGGAAGAAACATATGAATTAATTGAACAAAGAGAACTAGAGACTAGATTCCATGCAACCATATGGATGTAATCAATTAACTTTCATAAAAGAAATCCAAACATGCCCAACCAAATTCCAAGCTCGCATTTTATATTCTTCTCTGGGATCTCCCAATGATCTATTTTGCTACTTCTCTATCTCTCTTTTTGTCCTTTCAACATCAACCCAAGCTCCTTATATAACCAACTAATCCACAAATCAGCTAGTGAAGCATTTAACTACATTATAGGTCCACATTAGGGGAATAAACTGACAAAACAATAGAAAATCTAAACATAAAATGATGCACACTTAGAGGTGGACCAGAATGTGTGCAAGGATTCGACTCCTAACTGCACAACACATCACATTAACATATGTGACCACACCAATCAAGATAACACACTACACAGGAAGGAAAATCAAAGAAACAAGATTCACAAATAATTATGCATAACTTCAAAGATTGCATACTTAGGATCATGATCTAGGATAGGTCCTCAACATGGTGTTAATTGTGCATAACACGAAACGACATGTAGCAACTGCTACATCACAAACAATAGACTAGAACAACAACAACAACTTAAATAAATAAAAAATCGGTTGATGCAAGATTTCTCAAAGACCCAAGATGCTCCTGCACCAAAAATAGGCTTTGCAAAAGGAAGGAATATATTAGAAAAATTGATTATTAGTTGGGAGGCACTCCATTGCGTCAAAGAGGATGGTAAAAAATCTACCATGATCTTGTTGGATTTTGAAAAGGAATATGATAGGATTGAATTCCATTTCTTCATTAGAAATTTTAATGAATTTGACTTTCTTGCATAGTTTTACAGGTGGATTTTACTGTTGTTTAAGGATTTTTCTATTGTTATTAATGTTAATGGAGAATTGTTTTAACAAATTTAGATACAAAGGTCTATTAGGAATGGGTGCTCAATTGCACCTACCATATTTGTGATGATTGTGGATGTGTTATTTTATATTCTCATAGCCAATGAGTTAGGTCCCATAGCAAAGGAATAAAGCTCCCTAATCTAGATAAATAGATGCCTATTTTGAAAATGACGCAACTCTTTTATGGATAGAGATGGTTTTTTTTTTATAATGCTCTTAATAGACTACAAATATTTTTTCTAGACTCTAGAGAAAAGTGGATCCCCATAAATCTATAATCCTTGGTTGGTCTAATGCTCCCTCAAATTGGCTAGAAAATTAAGGGTGGGGTTGGATTGGCCTATTCACCATTGTCAAGTACCTTGAATACCCTTTTCATTATCTTAATTCACTAAGGATATGTGGACTAGATTTATGCCAAGATAGAGAAAAAATGTTATAAATGGAAAATTCATCTTCTCTCTTTAGCAGGTAAAGTTCAAATTTTTTAAAAGGTTTTGGCTTCTCATGCAATACATTACTTTTCAAATTAGTTAGTTTCTGACTATCAAATTGATATATTGGAAAGGATTATGAGAAAATTTCTCTGATCATATGGTAAGGGGATGAAGAAAAGACATTGTGTAAACTGGGGCTAGTGCTATTGACCTAGGAATTTTGGTGTCTTGGGTCTTAGATACCTCAAATCTCATAGGGCTTCATTTTCTTCTTACTAATTTTTAAGACTCTTCATAGAGATGAACCATGAAAAATCTTGATAAAATAATTAACATATTGAAAATTAGAATTAAAAAAGTTAAGAATTTGAAATACTTGTCTTTTTGTGACTTTCTTATGAGGGGTTTTGATATTAAGGTATTTTTCTTAGCTATGTTTCCCCCTCTTTGGAAGGTCTGGACTCAATTTAGGGGCTGAATAGATACTCTATAGGGGATACTAGGGGCTCACCATCATACTCTGTGGTGGGAAAAACCTATGGTGGGGTATATAGCTAAATAATAAACCTCTTTGTCTTATGCAAAATTGTTCTAATAAACTTTGGGCTACTCAAGGCATCTATTTGATTAAGGATGTGTTGATTGAACACTATCTTGGGTTTTGGGAAGAAATAAGGGATAAGTTTGGGATTATCCCTTCTCAAAAAATACGTATACTCTCATTTGGAAAGCTACAAGTAGTTTCTTGCTTGGCAAGATTCTACACATTGACTCCTTTCTTAAATAGCTTAAATGGAAAAATGGATATACTTTTATTTATGTCTCCATCAAGAAGATATATGAGGTGTTGACAAATGACTCTAAGATTCTTAACTAGATTAATTAGTGTTTGGGGTTAGACTAGTTGAACTCCAAATGGAACTCTATTATTGACCTCATGTGGCACCAACCTATTGAACCTAAATAGTATTTCTTCATTGTCTGTTATTACTTTAAAAGTTTTTTTTTGTGTTTGTTTTATCATCTAATGGCATCCTTTTGTCTTTCTCTATTTGCAATATACCTAAAATTGTTTAAAATATTTTCTTTGAGTGATAATTTTCTTCTCTTATTTGGTTTGTTTTCTTTGGCCTCCCTCTTTTCTAGAACTCTCACTCTAGATTATTTTTAATTGAATATTGTGTTGTCTATGTTGATTCTTTTGATGCCAATTTAAACAAGTTCGGTTTTTTTGTGTTGAGATTCTTTGGTTTTTTTGGAAGAAGAGAAATGCAGTTTTTCAAGACAAAAGGAGGAGTCTTACTAAGTTTAGTCATAGACTCACACATAAATCATTCACATTGCAAGTTTTAGCAAGCTTGGAGATACCAAAGAATAGATTCATGATTCTTGTACTCGAAGGAGCTCTCATAATTTGCATGTTTGATATTGGATCAACATATTTCTTTAACATCTAAAAGGACAATTTAGATCAAAAAGAATTTGAATCCTTGGGCCAATTCACTAAAGAATAACCTATAGCTAAAGAGGGGATTAACAAAATCAACAATACCTGAGGCACTAGGATGGGAGGTGTCTATTAAGATACCTTCTACCATTAATCTTCTCTTGGGGAGCTTTGATACTAGTGATGGAGATGTAATAGTAATGTGATTGGGGCATGGAGGTCATGATGACCTATGATGTCTAGCTTGTTTCTTTTTTACTTAAAAACTCTTGTTGATGTAGGCAGATAAATGTTTTGGACTAACATAGTGACTACAAATGCTTCGGTATTTTGTATAGCTTTTGAACTTGTCAACATATGGCTTGATCAACTAAACAATATGTTAGTATAGCTATAATTGTATCATTTTTTTATAACTATCTTTAATATATAAAAACTTAAAGCAATGTATCTAGGTATATAAAATGATTCAAATGGAAACTTAATGTTCATGAAATCATGAGTACTATCCAAGTCTACAAGAATTGTTACTCGCTACTTCTTTAAGAAATCCACTACTTTGAGTGTTTGTGGGATAATAAAACCAACATTTGGATGGAAAGAATTGATTGGTTAATATCATGTAATTCATCATGTAATCTCTTATCTTTCTAATATCACTTCTTCCTTACTCAAAATTCAATTATAGAGAAATTTATTTTATTACATTTATGTCCTTAATTGTATTTTCTATCACAATAAAAGTACAAACCTTTTGCTCTCTTTTCCTCAAATTTTTGTGGTGTTACTCTAGTGGGCTAAAGATGAAAAGGTGTTAAAAACCTCCTATCTCTTATCCCACTAACCCCATTTAAAGAGGTATGATTACAGGTGTACCTAATAATGTGGTCTTTAAAACCCTCTAAAAGTAAGTCATTCAAGATATCATCTCTAATTGTATCCACTCTCATAGTTGGATTTTGAAATTGTTGAATGTAACCCTTTACAAATCTCATTTGTTAAAGTTTATCTAGTTGGTTGAAGAAACTTTTGGTTAGACTATTGCTATATAGTGATTGTAGTTCCTCTATAAAAAATGACCATGAGACTATGGAACCCTTTTTTTACATTGAT
Source organism: Cupressus sempervirens (assembly GCA_028749045.1). Classification (NCBI taxonomy): domain Eukaryota; kingdom Viridiplantae; phylum Streptophyta; class Pinopsida; order Cupressales; family Cupressaceae; genus Cupressus; species Cupressus sempervirens. The sequence goes on from CM053792.1 coordinate 213,713,726, forward strand.
TACATTGTCATCAATACCAAATTAATATCTCTAGATCTAGATATAAGGATTTCGTAGTCATATTTTCTCCCTTTGGTATTTGATGTTGGAATTCTTTTTGAATAACTTAGAGGGGGGGGTTGAATCAAGTATTCAAGGTCTAGATGTCCAAATAAAACTTTTAACAATTTAGTGAACCCATTTAACATTCTTAACCATTCATGCAATCATTGTGAGTTAACCAAAACTGATATGTTACTGTTAAACTATCATGCAGAAATGCAAAGCATAAAACACAACACATTCATCAGTACACATGACACAATGATTTAACGTGGAAACCCAATTTGGGAAAAACCACTAGTAACATGCTACTCCTTTCTCACTCTTCTGAAGTGATGCCCTGTTAAAGGCAAACCTTGTGAAAGGTTACAACACACATTATTCAATGTGACCCAGTTAAGGGATTTCAATCACCCTGTTAATAGTGAGCCTTGTTAGAGGACTTTAGGACATTCTCTTGGAATGCCCCCCTGTTAAGGATTTTCCAATGACTGTTAAGTCAACCTTTCTCCAAAGGATTTACCCTAATCTGATACAATTGTTAGATAGTAACAATAGAGTTTGATCTAATATAACTTACAACCTTACTTGAAGATTACAGATCACTATTCAGTCCTCAACTTTGCTTGGCTTCCAATCTTTGCAGTTCTGACAGCTTGTTCACCCTTCAAGCATTCATCTCTATTAAGCCTTCTTGCTTAGTTTGTCATTGCAGACTTCTTCACTTAGATCACTTGATGAAGAATAACCCTTCTTTCTTCACTTTATCAGATTTTCCGTATCCAAAAACTTTTTGACCTTTCTCTCCTTTTTCTCTCTAACTTGGCTTCATGACCAAGCATCCCTAGATATAGGTAATTAGAAATCTTTTTCCCGCTCATTATCCATCTAAAAAATTAAGGTTTTTGATGGATTAGGTAGGATACAATGTATCTACCCCATATCTTGTCTTTTCTAGAAACTTCTCCTAGAATCCATTTGAATTCGCCTCCAAAACGGTTTACATAGGATTCTATGCCTCCAGCTCATCAATCTTATCTTCCTCTTGATTCACAAGTTCCAAGAGAACAAGCTTTTTGGCTTTTATTTGACGAATCACTGATCTTTTTCATAATGTAACAGCTTGGCATTATCAATTTACTAATGCTCAGCACATACTGTGTTACTCAGCATCTACTATAAAATCACTCAAAATCAACTAGATTTTATCGGTGCTCAGCACATACTAAAAATCACTTGGCATCTACTAACTTGCTCGGCTCCTGTTAGTTTGGTTAGCATCCACTAGAAAATACTTTCACTTGGCTCCAATTGACTTTTTTGCTCAGCTTGCACTAACTTTACTTGGCACCTTCTATCAACTTGGTCAAGCTTAGCAAATGAACTTTGTTCAACCTTTTTCATCTAAACTTTCTAATTGTTAGCCAAACATTTTGTAACCCCAAGTAGATCATCAATACATTATGTTATCACTGTCTTAACTTATTCTTGCACTTCAATACATAATCATAACTCAACCTTTCCTCTAGATACTTTTGTTACATCTTGTTGATCAAATATTCTTCATCAATCAACTAAGTGATAGTGCTTGAAATATGTAAGCAATTGTCTTACCAACATATAGCAGGTTTGACATCAGTGACAAACCAATGATTGAAAATACTTCTTACAACAATGTTCTAACTCAAATGATCTTTTCAATCATATATCAACATTTGATATGCACAAAAAATGATTTATCCATGTTAGTGGATAATCTTCATCAATCTTGCACATATCCACTTTTAATATACAATTCTCGGACCCCAAATGAATATTAAAATTTGATTCAAGATTTGCTAACCTATATGAATCACATTTTCTTTATACATCCTTTCTTGATCCATTTATATGAGAAGCTAACATGCTCCTTATATTGAAGAATTTCTTCCAACAATTGTATATCTCCATGTAGTCGATGTATGTGTATGTGCACATACGTGTGTGTGTGTGTGTGTGTGTGTGTGTGTGTGTGTGTGTGTACAAATATATACATGTGTGTATACATATATGTTTACATATGCACACATATATATGTACACATATACACACATATGTATGTAAGTATGTTGACACACAAATATGTGTATATTCATACACATGCACACATGTACATATATATACATTCATAATCTTGTGGCAAACCTCGTTTTGGTAGAAAGTGATAATTTTTTAATAAATCATGCAAATGAAATATAAATGATCTAAAACTTTATTGTAACATTATGCAATCTTGAGAATGAGAGTAGTCAAAACCCTAATTTTTCAATTTGTCATTTATTTCGCCCCTGATTTATCAATAAATTAGATTATAGAGTCTTCAATGTAATCCTTAAAAGCATTTATAAGTTAAGAATAAATTTACTCATATCTGAGGGATGTGAGCCTTTGAGAAAATTATTTTTGGAACATTAGTTCTACAATAAAACTTACTCAATTCTACTCCAGTTTCCTAAAAATTAGACCAGAAGTGCTTCAGTGTGATGAAGGGAAATGAGAGCATCCCAGAAATTCACATCTGAGATCAGTATGCACATCCTATATACAAAAGTTTCTTGTAAAACTTCTAATCAGCAAATACAAGTGCATACTACTATGCCATAAAAGCAGAAACAGACATAGTTGATTTCCCACAATTAAAACCTTAAAGGAAAGTAATTGCAATTTATCGATCTAAACAAAATTCAGCAGCATTACGACATACAAATTATTACTCTATAATCATAGAACTAGAAGAATGAGACATAATAGAGAACACAGATATACGTGGGGAAAACCTTTCCAGGTAAAAAACCCCACCCTCCAAACCTTCAAGCTAATGTATTATTCAGCAACAAGTTACAATACATTTTCAGCCTTCACATGAAGATTTACATCTTGCTCCATTCTAGAGAAAATCCGGCAGCATAACCCTGTGCAAATATCTTCTCATCTCTCACTCTCACACTACTTGCACTACTGCATTACAACATGCAATACTCCTTTTATAAAAATATTAAGACCCAACAAAATGCCCACAAAAGAGTTGGGCGTTTTTCATGGCTCAACCACCAAGAAACATGCACAATGCCACATGTACATCCCATACCAAGAAAAGGGCGTCCATCCCTTCAATAGGCAATGACAGCTTGTCATAGAATCCGCCAAAAATAGCGGTCACAAGAGAAGTGTAAGAGAATCTGTCATACCAACCTATTTTTGGTATATTCTCTTACACACACCAACCACTCTTTCTTGGGTGCCCAAATAGGCCTCATGTCATAAGATGCTCTTACACCTGTCATAGCATATTCCTTAAATAGCTCTTACGCGTCATAGGAATCTGTCATAACCATTTCAGCCATGATCTCCTTCACACACTTCAAGATGCCGACACATGTAAGTGATCAACATGCCAACTAGACATGTACACTCACATTTACATATTATTTGCAAAAATACATTTACAAAATAAATAATAATAAGAATAGGAATTATCCAAGGTTAAGACACCTTATTCCTAACATGTGATATTTAAAAATCTTTCAAAAGTAAAATTAAAAATAAACTCAAATTTGAATAATATGTGATTTCCCAAACAAGCTCCAAAATTTAAATAAAATGTCGTGTGTTCAAAATGCCAAGATCATGCTCTAATAACATTTGTAATAAAATACATTGATGATGAATTTCAAACTATCATTAACTCGGGTAAATTAGCTTTTAAATCTTTGAATTGATTTGACAAATAGCATGCAGTTTGGCCCTCTTTTGTTATGCATTCTTGGAATGTAATGTTGTATAGTTTTTAGGCTTCCTGGATTCAAATTTTTGAATCTCATCCTTCTATATTCCCTAACAGTGGGTTCTATTGTAAACTCCAACATATATATTTCTTTTGTATTAGACAATGACTCTGGGGTTTCTTCTTGGTTCTTCCATAGATGAGTCTTTGAACCAGTTATCATAAATATATTATCAGTGGCTTCTCCACTTTTGTTTCAAAAAAAAAAAAAAAACATTTGTAATAAAATAAAATGCATGAGTGAGGAAAATATGAAATATGTTGAGAGTGATGTATAATAGAAATCTTTAATAAGCCACTTTTAAGGGGGAAACCTCTAGATGTATCTAATGAGAAGACACTTCCAATATGTTGATAAAATAAGACTTACTACCTCCTATATATACCTTATTTATGCATGGTATATTGTTGAGGCTCAACTAAAAGTGAGTATATATGTTCAAGGTTGACCTAACTAGCTAAATGATAATGTAATACTGATAATGTGACTTACATAGAAGTTAAGGTATCCACAAGATGACTATTCGTAACCATATGTACATTATAGGATTAAGAGTAGCAACAATTCCATAAATCAATTGTTGAGGTCTTACAGGGGAAATTGGATGAAAAGGTCATTGAAAGGAAGGATTTGGAAGCTAAAGTTAGCAACATTCGAGAAAATCTCTTGGAATATGAGGGCAACCTTTGTCAACTAATTAATCAAGTGAGAAAAACATGCAAAATGTCACTTCTAGTCTCCTTGAGGTTGTGGCTAAGATGGGTAAAGGGTCTTATAAAGAAGTGATGGCCAAAGTTTCTCTTGCGGTTAGTATTTGAAGTTGTGATCCGAGAAAGCGTACTAGGGTGAGCACAAGGAAAGCTAATCCAATACCTACCACTTCTTGTGTCAAAGATATTATTGAGGAGGTTGCAAGTGTGGGCATTCATCAAGCCAATGTCCTTAAGGAGATGGTCTAGTTTTCTTCTTTTGTTGTTTTTTGTTTGTTTTATTTAGTTTGTTGTTTGTCCTTTGGTGCTAATTGTTGGTCATTCTTGTTGGTATTTTATTCTTTCTAGCAGTCATTTTGGTTTTCTTTCTAGGAGATCTAATCTTTAATGCTTATATGATGAAGAGATGTTGTATGGGGTTTGAGAGCCCCTCAAAATGTGTTTCCTTGTCTTTTGTTGGATGTCTTGGTATTGATTGAAAATCTTTAGTATTTTGATTTAAGGGGTTTTGAGTCCCCTCAAAACCTATTTTTATCTTAATCCAAAGTAATTTTGTAAATCCATCATATAAAAAAAAACCTTTTGATGGTCATTATTGTTGTCAATGATTCTTTCTTGACGATCTTTACAAATTTTCCCAAGTCTTGTGCCACTTCTGCATTTCCAACTATGGTGGTAGCTTCAGTCAAGCCCTCTACTACATCAGTTAGAATTGCAAATGTGCCCCTCCTTAGGCTAGGTGTTCCTAGTTCTCTACTTGTGAAAGGATTAAAGACTCTTGCTAGGTTGATTGGTGGTGGGATTTATATAAATAAGGTTCTGAGGGTTGGGGATTCCCTTCCAAATGCTACTAGTACTAGTGGGAGAAGTTATGCTCATGTTATCAATCTGCTACCGTTACTTCAAAGTCACAAACTTGACCCATTATTTTCCTCCAAGTTGATGATGTCTCCCCTAGGATGCTCCTAGTGATCCACCTCATATTGTTGGTACAGTCCCCTCTAACAACATAGACCCCTCTTCGACTTTTGCTAGTTAAATTTTTCCCTAGCCTATAGTTGTTGAAATTCAAAATTAGCAACACTTTGTCCTTGTTGTTGGCATTGATTCTCTCCATTTGGGGTTGTCACTATTGTACCTTTGTGGTGGAGACCCTTTTGATAGATTTGCCAAGCGATATGTCTTTCGACAAAGGAAGAATCACTCTGCAATCTCTCACTCTCCTTCCTCTACTGTGGGTTGTAGGTGAGTTATCTATCCATTCTTGTGGTGGGTTAGAAATTGTGATATTAATGTGTCATTAGAGATCTTTCTAGAACTTGTGGTAAATAGTTGTTTTGGACAACCTTCGGCTATTGTGGTGTAAGGGTTAGCCCCTTTGCTAGGTTGCTTAATTAATGAAAACAATTTCATAAATTCAATGAGCACAAGATAGCCTTCACATTAATAGATATTCCTAATAATTAGGAAAACAACTTTTAGAGCTTCACAATTTGTTGTATAGATAGCTAGAACATGAGAATATTGATAGATTGCTAAGACAAATTATAGATTGGATGAATATGGTTTGAAATGAGTAAAAGAAGAGATCCAAGGAGAAAGAGTTGTCTTCCATGTCTCTTTAGAATGTTTTCCTACCAAATGCAAGAAATTCAAGAAATGAAAGTTTAGAATAACTAGGCACTATCATGAAATATAAAAAATTGCATGGTGTACGTGTCTCACATATGTTCTAAAAAAATTGAGCTAAACAAAGGTCCAACACACTAGGAGTAACATAAACAAGACAATCAAGACACGAAGACAAGGAAAAACAACACAAAAGACACTTACGAAGGGTACAAAGAGGGAGAGGTCAAGGATGCCAAAATGAGAGTAATAATTGCAGGATTGTGATTTTCAACATTACACAAGTATTCAAACTCATCAAGGAAGCCTTAGTAAACTTTTGCAAGATTTGTCTTAGTACAATAAAGGCCGAAATGTACCTCCACAAAGCAATTGCAAACAATTAGGTCTTTCTGTATTGTCCAATTTCTTAGTATGCCAGGTCACTTTCAAATACTTGCCCATGTACGTCGTGTAGCATCCTAAGCAAAAAGGTAAATGTGTGTATTATTATTCATTGCGTGCTCAGTTGTAACTTATACAACGTACTCAATTGTAGCTTATACCATAGTTGTCCATCATGTTGAACTCATATTTACCAATGTTATCTATTAATAGATTGTGTGCACCTTAAATGAATTCCATATGTGCTGAAGTGAGTGAGAGTAATAAATTCAACCCACACAATGTTGTTAACTGAGTTGTACTAAACAAATCATTATTCTATAGCCAGCCGTGGCATTGTCAGTTTACATGACAATCATCAAGAGGTCCTTGCAATCAAACAAAATGTAAGATCTCCTGCTTAGACATGGAGACATACATTTAGTGCAACTTTACTAAATGCACAGTTGCGTCGATTCAAGGGAATGGTCACCTAATGTGCACATTCTAATCAAAGACCTTCGTATAGAATACGCCATACACAGAGAACAACAATCTAGAAACAGAAATCTACCAGTGAACAAAAGAGCCAATTTTAGTACCTAAAATCCACATTCACATTTGGTAACAATCTGCCCTCATAACTACCTATCCAAACATTTAAATTCATACCAATCTGAAGATTTCACCATCAACAACTAGTTACTACCAGAGAACAGCTACGCTTATTTCTTTGACCAATTTAATCTTCAAAATTGTAGGCATATAAAGAACACTGTCCCATTCTACAATAATTGCATGTGTTCACTTTAAACTCTGTTTAGAACACATTGATATCGAGAAAAGAACAAACCCTTTTAGTAAGTATATGATATTATTTAGAACGATGCAAAAAGTGGGCAAGGAAGAAACATTCCATTACAGTCCTCAAGACACTCATCAGATGTGAGCGTCCCTATCCCAAAGAAAGGATAGCAGAGGGAAGTGGAGCATCTCTAAACTCCATATACTTGAAAAAATAATAACATAACAACCCCATATTTTTCATAAAAGAGCATTTTCTTATATCCTTGTTTGTATTTACAGTTGTAATTGCAGCCCTATTTGCTGCCTTGAGTTTTACAGTTCACTTCAGCACTTTCAATTTGACAATAAAATTCTAGCTCTGAATTAATCATGACTCATTGATACAGATGGCAATGTCATTCAATGTTTGATCATTAAATCTAAATCAATAGCAAATAGGAATTTCAAATTCTTTTTAATTGCAACGCTGTTGTCTGGAATAATTTTACCATCCCCAATTTTCTGTTGCCACCGACCAAAATTTCAAAAATTCTTGTCATTCACAAATTTTTTTTTCTGCCCTCCAAAATCCCAAAAAATCTTGCCATCCCCAATCTTTTTTCTGCCCACCAAAAATCCCGAAAAGCCTTCCCATCCCCAAAAGTAAATCCCATTGTCTCCAAATCTCAAAGATCTTCTCTTTCATACAAGGTTCTCCTCAAGAAATAAAGCATATAATTACAAAATTTATTCATTACCACTATCTTAGGTACAAAAAAAAATATTGACGAATTCCTATTCAATTGGTCAAATGTTAGCTATAATTAATGTGGTTTTGTAGTTCAAATATTTTAAACAAATTCTCTTGAAACAAAATTGAATATATTGAATATGCTAGGAAGAATCTCTTAAAAGACCCTACAATACAAAGATACTTCCAGCTCCTGTTGTAATAAAATGGACTATTGAATAAAATTTCCTCAGTAACCAATAATTGATATATGATTATCGCCAACATCAAGTCTAATTTTTTTAACTCCAAATTTTGATGGAATGGAGACAAGATTAAAATTCTCTACAAAGTTGAATTTTCCTTGGCACATTCTGCCCCAAGAACACCATAGAACTGATTGGCAATACCACTTCCTGTGCTAGAGAAAAGGCATCAAATTGTCTCAAAAAAGGAAGCTGGCCTTCAAATCTTCAACACAATTATATTACTATGATCATGAGTAAACTTGACACAATGAACTTCCGGAGTTGCATTTTCAATATCATCAGATTATCAATTCGCCAAACTAAATTTCTGAGCATTCCTTGTTGTCTGGTTTGTACCACTAGGTCGAACACCCCTGGCACCATTGCCAACTTGATCAACCCTCTGGTATCCTTCAGTAGTGCCTCCACGCCCTGATGAGGAACCTCGACCACGACCACCAAAGTCACCTCTGTTTACAAACTCACCTCTTCCATAGCCACGGCCTCCATAACCACCACGACCTCCTCGAATTACATCATTTCGAAAACCACCCCTTAAAGCTTGATAAGGGCCACGAGTTGCTGTCCAAAGCTAAGATATTTTATTACAACATTAAAGAGTCTTATTCAATATGAAACTGAATGAATGCACATGATGGCATACCTCTTGAGCCAGCCGGCCTCTTCTGCTCAACCTGAGCCTGGCGGCCATCGATGGTAATTGGTGATGCCTGTAAAAGAAAATAGAGAGGTAAAATGAGGTCTGTTTGAAAAGGAACTGCTGGGTCTTCTACTAGGGAGCATATACCATCCCATAAGCATCACTTAAGACAACCAAACAATAGCCGCACAATCAGAAGGAAAGCAAAACAGAGCTAAAGAAAATATAATATATGCACAAAATTGAAAAAACTGAACAAACATTATTTAGACAGGTAATAATGCCAAAAAAATACAATTACTTTGAAAGTGTTCATAATCAATTAAAGTTACCTCTATGGCACTCTGAGCAGAACTTGATGACTCAAATTCCACAAACCCGTAACAGAATGCTGGTTGCTGTAATACAAGTTCTCCAGCAGTATAAGAAGTTAAACATAAAAATACCAGAAAATTGTAAGAAATATGCACATTTTAATTCCTTACCCTATTACTTCTAACTTGAACACCACCAGGCTTAATATGACCAAACTTCTTAAATGCTTCCTCAAGCTGAGTAGTTGTAGCATTCAGAGGCAAGTTTTTAATATAGATTGAACATCCATCAGCTGAAAATCATTGGTAATGGCAAGGTTAATGAAAATTTAGGGGGAAAATCAAATCAGTTTTTCCCATCCATCATACAGAAAAAGATTGACAGATTCTATAAATTCTAAAATGAGGTAAACCACAATAACCTTCCAATTCAGTAGAGTTGGTACTCTCTGAAGCATTAGAAGCGGGAGCAAAGGATTCTGAAGCAGGTGGCACTTGTGGAGGTACAGGAGCTTGCCGCTCAACATTTGCAGGAATTGTCCTTACAACAACTGGTGTTTGAACAGGTGCCATAACCTTAACCTGTCGAATTAAAATGAAATATTAAAAAATCAGGAATAAAATTTCAAATAGATTGTCAGGATAAAACTGTATTTTTCATTCGATGTCACAATAGAGTTCTTGTCCATAGATTTTTGTTGCAAAAAGAATTAATCAAGGATGGACGAATCCAGCAAAACATCATAACCCTTGGAATAATCAGAATTTAATACCCTTAAAATTAAACTTACAATTGATGCATAGGACTTTTTCGGCGTCTCTTCTAGAGGAGTTTCAGCAGACGCCTGCTGTTCATTCTGAACACCTTCAGTAGCCTTCAAAGGTGACGCATCCTCTTCTGCACCCAACACATCTCCTTGTTCTGAATGAGAAACATTTTCTTCTTCAGGAGAATCTTCTTCCAATTGTGGAGCTTCTTGCTCATGTTCCTGGAATTCTTGAGCCAGAGCTGGTTGTTCAACTGCAAAGAAATGGAAACCTCAAAATACTGAAAACAGCAGGAGATACTTGCAAACTAAGCCTTTACCAAAAATTCAAAGCTAGAAGAAACAGTCATATTACCTTCCTCAGATGGAGAAGACTCGGCAGCCTGATCCGAAACACCATTATCTAATGCAGACCTCAGTTCCAGCTGTTGGGGTTCTTCCAAATACCTAAATACATCATTTAAAACAAAGTAGCCCTTCTCCTGTGGTGCTAGGAAGAAAGACTGTGTAAAGTTTCGCCTAATATTATTTTTTCCTAACAGAGTCCCTGTTACTAGCACAAGAACTCCCTGATTATACGAGTCCTGAGAATCCACAGTCTTTATCTCGGCCTTATATTCACCATAATCTAGAGACATGATCTTATCATTTATGGCCTGAATCAGAACAACCAGGAATCAGAAAAATAAAACAGCTTGCAGTCATCCAAGTGCCCACATAGTTGACAATAATTACATTAAATAAATCAACAATTTATTTGCAAAGCATAAGATTGCCTATCATTAGCAATTGATATTAACTTACTTCCATCGTTGTTACACAACTCAGTTCTCCGCTTGGCTCAGGGCGACCTAGCTGGCTGGAATCATTGTAAAACCTATGTACCAATCCGGGATTCTGGTGTAGAACATTATAATATTGATGCACAAAGGAATTCCCAACCTGCCAGCTCAACATAACAAATTCAGTATTCCTTGGCAGTTTAATGACAGATCAGGTTTCTTCCAAGCTGCGGTGTAAAAGTAACATGATGGTACACACATACCAGAGAGGCATGGTCAATAACTGCAGGGCTCACTTGTCTGGATGCCATGTTTCTGCAATATAATAAATCACTTTAAATAGCATTAAAGAATGTGCAATCTAAACAAACAACCAACCCTAGGGATAAACAAACAAAACAATCATCGTCCTAAATTCAAATTCAAAGCCATTAGTTTCTAAGAAACAAGAATAATCAGTTCCTGCATAGCTACAAGCTCATCTCCATTAGCCGTGGACGTCTTGTTCAAAAACCAAATGCAGAAATCATGGATGCCAAAGCCATATGCTAACCCATAACAGGACACCATAGCATAAGTAAAAGTGGACCCTTCCAACAGAAACCTCAAATGGAGAACCAATTAACAATCTAAAACCAATCCCACAAATAACCCAAAAACATTGACCCGTAATCACTGCAAACGAGGCAATGAAGCTTTGATCCAGAAAAGGCCAAAAACCCTAATGTTTTACAAAAGTCATCTCTTTTATTAAACGAAGTCCAAAGGTCGAAAAAAACGAGGCAATGAACTAAGAACAGCACAGATCAACACTGTAGGCAAGTTAAAACCACAATTTCACCCCAAACCAACAAACACCTATAACACCACCCAACAATAAATGCTTGATCAGGGCATTCATAATTAAATCATCTTTCTTGGGGAAATGTCACTTTAACAATATTTAAAGTGAACAGAAAACCCAGTTTGAAAAATTAAAATTAAAAATTGATCCCATGAAACATACAGAAAAAAGTTGTGCCTACAATTAAAAAAATGCTGCGAACTAGCCTAATGACAACTATATTTGATTTCTAAATTATAATTGAAGTGAAAATTCACTAACTGAACTGTGATCCGCTGAATGAATTGGCAGAACAAACCAACCAGAGTGGCCCTTCTTGTATATCTTATGCCAGTACAGAAGCTCCCTCCGAATGAAATACCAAGAAAAACAGAACCTCTTTCCTGTTATTGACAGATTAGATAGCAGATAGAATAAAAGAATCTCAAATAGGTAAAGGTTAGTAAAGAACCTGAAAAAACAGGGCTAATGTTTTTTTTACCAGGAGAAGTGTTAAAGGTTTCCTTCTCTTCACCTTATATTCTAAGGAAACAAAAAGGTGCGACTCTTCAAAGGCTCCTCTATGTTTTGTTTTTTTAATACGCAATACTTAATTCCAAATATTTGTGTTGTTTTTTCACTTTAAGCTTTGTATTTTTAGATGAATCTTGGACTTGTCTGGTTTCGTTGAAATTACTCTACTTTCTAGAGTGTGGTATTTTTCTATTTTAATTTTAATTTTAATATTTATGGGCATTTATGAGTAATAGTCTTTTGTATTTATGAATATATGCAATGGTAAGTTAGTGCAGATTATATATATTTAATATGTTAAATTTCTTTATATTAGATTAAGAAAATAATATAAATATATAAATCATTGAATAGTTGTCAAGAAATAAATGTTGTCCATTTTTCTAGAACAAAATCAATCATAAAGCTTCGTGTACTTATATTTACTTTTTTAAGATGGGCTTGTGAGCTTTTCTATTAGAACATGTTGCATACTAATTAATTATTAATAATGAAAACACTATCTACTTTTCTTTTATCATGATGAAGGTTGATTAAAGTTTTACAAAAGTAATCAAAAGTTTTTATGGGGTTTAGTGTATATGAGAGCATATCAAAGATTAAAAATGGATCCTTGGATCCTCATAGTCTTTGTAATCTCCTTTATTTAGATAAAGATATCTTTCTATGATGTTATTAAACCTAATTTAAGTTAGCATATTGAAGAGTTGTACTTAAGGGAGTTAAACTCAATTAATAACGATGATAATGTGTCTTAGAATAGAGTCATTGGAGAAGGGGAATGATTCTTAAGATGTGAAATCATTAAGAATAATAAAATAGAAGGGAAATGAAACAACCCTCTAAATGTAATTTGAGATGTTGAAATTTAGAAATATTGAATGAGATGGTACATTAAATTATTAAATATTAAGCAATTGAGTCCTACATGTAAGTGTAAAAACATACAAGATTAAAGTTAAATTGAATGTTTGCATTTATCTAATTACATCATGTGGGTTGACATGTTGGTTTATTATTGACAATCTATTGAATTAAAGGCTAGAATTATGTGGAAATGCTTTTAAAAGAGCATATTTTTCATGCCCATATGTTAACATGTGGATATAGACAAAAAAAAAAAAAAACATTTCCTTTAAATGCCAGAAATCATCACATAATATTACATTTTATGCAAATGCCTAACATGTGCATTTGGCAGTGTTACATATACAATATTCCATTAATATGTGATCTTAGAAAGAATTACTCTTATTGTAGTGCCTCTCATGGTTGCATTCTATTCTGTGTGATTTTGATTTGAGAATGGACTTTGTTTATTATATTGGCTTTACCAGTATCATTGTTGATTTAGATATTAGATTATATTGACATTGTTTACCTTTTAATCATATCTACATGATGATTCTATTTTGATGTTGTTAGAATTTGAGGATCTACTGCAAATGTACTAAGCATTGCCTTTGTATTTGGTATATATTTTCATTTTCCAAATGGCAACAACCTCTTATATATATAAAAGGAATAATTGATGAAGAGACATGTCCCTTCATGGGACATGTCTATTCATTGATTAGATAATTAATATAATGTAAAATTTAATCATACACACACACACACACACGATAATCACAATATATAAAGGATAAAGACATCTAAATTGACTAAAACTTTAACACTCCCTCTTAGTCAAGAAGGATAAATACATTTTCATAATCAAAGGTAAAGGATAATTAGTATTTTGAATAACCCAAAGATGATCAATGAGATGATATCTAAGCTCTTAGTTATTAAAATACCTAGTATGCATTTATACAAACAACCCAAAGATAATCAATTTGATTATATCTAAGCTCTTAGTTATTAGTCTCAAAAAATGCATACTCGCCTCATACCCAATATTCTATACAAACAACTCAAAGACAGTCAATTTAATGACATCTAAACACTCAGTTGTAAGTTTAACAATATACATATTCTCATGATTTAAGTACAACACTTACTCAAAATGTATAACATAGAATTTTAGCCAACTGAGGCTGCCACACATCAACACTTCTCTTAGTTAGGGAGGATAAACACATGATCTTTTATCACCTCAATGCAAAATAAGGTTTGATATCACAAGTCTTGGTCTCCTAGAATATCAATATTCGATATCCACCAAGAACTTAAAAGGTTTTGATATCACATCTGATATCAAGAGTATTGGCCTCCTATAATATCAATGATATTCACCAAATACTCTTTGATTAATGGCCTTTGAGATATAAGACATTCACCATATACTCAATTTTTTTAATCTCATGATACAAGCTATTGTTAGATCGTCACCTTACAATAACTTCTACAAATGCAAGTGACATCATTTGAAAGTCGTCACCTCCTCATTTTGTACACAGGGGTTAAGCCCCTTGAAATCATGTAGTCACAAGGTATATTCATTAATCACAGTCCTCTTGACTGATACAACTTAATGATCATTGGAGAATCCATCTCAATATGGTTTACTCCCTCAAGATCACCAAAGGTTGAATTTGATGAAGACTCCCTCTCAATCTAATATGATCAAGATCTTCAAGGATCAACTAAAACATATCCTTAATCTATTTCATCATAGGGATGTGTCAGGCTCCCTTTGAGCATCAATCACTTAAGCTTCTTATCCAAGCTTGTCTTTAACAAAGTGTTAGAACCCTCTAAATTTGATATCAATATATTTTCCTGCAATAACAATCTCAGAGGAAAAGATAACGGCAAATAGTTCTTGTAGTAATAAAAAATCACTTAATAATTATTTTTAATAATAAAAAATCACTTGATCCACCTTAGAAATACTTCCTCTTAGTGTGCTCCCTTCTTTATTAAGTACCTTCTTTCAAATCTTTGTTAAATCTAAACTACTTGAATTGACCCAAAATGAATCTATATTTATATTATATTTACTTTCTTAATTAGCAAAGGTCTTGATTTTGATTTCTTTATTAATAAATGGTAAGTAAAAATGCAAAAGTATGTTATATTCCCCTATAAATTTGCCTTGATTATTTCATTTATATCTTTTTTGGGATTCACAAAATGGAGTGACCCTTCATATGCCCACTCCCCCATACTTCCAAACCATTGTGCCTTGACCATACCATATGGTGATGTGATGGGCCCCGCTCCTTGTTTGGTATGGATGGCTTAAACATCACACACTAAGCTTATTTCCTAAACCAAAAGTATTAAATAGTCAAAGTTGACTTTTTTTCATAAGCTTAATTCTTCCCTTAGTGTGTGATGTTTAGAAGTGACTTTTTGGTATTGTGATTTGGAGATTACTCCATCTTACTCCAACAAATATCAACAAAGGTTTGTCCTCAGTTTACATGTATATATAGGTTGTTAACGATCTTGGAAAATTGTTCTTTGGAAATATCAATATTTTGTATTCATTCACTTGTTTCCTCTATGTAACTTGAAGGCACACCACTTTATTTGATGAAATGGTCATGATAAGGCCTACTAGTTAAAGATTGTTTTCCATGAGATCTTAGATATATTGGGGGATCAAATAATGAGACTGAATACTTGCCTACACCTTTGCATTTCAAATTGTACTTCCAATCAAATTCTTTCATTAAGTGGTCCATTTCCTCATAATGTGACTATTTAGAGCTTTTTGATGATGATGGTGAAGGAGTGGAAGAACTAGAACAACCTACTTTCTTTGTACCTTGATTTGATTTAGATAAGTGGTCGTTGTCTTGACCTATAGATGTGGAGGTGTCCATTGATGTCGATTGTTTGACAACACTTATCAAAATTTTTACCTCTTTCCTATTGTGAGGAAGGAGAGCATTACAATACTGGACATAATTTTGATCCCTAGGTATGGTCAACTCTTAACCCATGTAAGTAAATTTCAAACATTGATGATAGGTGGAAAGGACAACTTGCATGTTATGGATCCATGGCCTGCCTAACAAGATTTTGTAGGTCAATTTCAAATTTAGCACTTGGCAAACAATTTCCTTTACTACAGGGCCAACCATTATTGGCAAATGACCATGCCCTTGGAGGATCTCTCTTCATAATTGTAAGCTTTGATTGTAATCTTCTTTTTAGGGTCAACAACATCCTCTGTGTATCCTAGGGCTTGTACCAAATTCAAAGTGTAGATGTTTAGGCCCACTCCACCATCAACCAAGGCTCTTTTGACTTTATTTCTATGAATAAAGACCTCAATGTGTAATGAAGAGTTTTGTGGGTGAATGATGGACATGTCATCTTGGGCTGAAAAAGATACACAATGGGGAGAAACAAGGTTACTTATCATGTTTTGAAGTCTACTAACATCTAGGTCATTTGAAACTATGACTTTGGTGAGGATATCTTTATATTTCGACAATATTTACAATAGTTCAAAGATGGAAATATGGGTGGGAGTTTTCAATAAATGGTTATCTAAATTGTATTTGGGTACAATGGAACTTGTAGTTGCCTAGTTTGAACTAGTTATTGGCTCTGTAGAATGAATTTGGAGGCTTGACCTTGGGTAACAACATTTATCGATTGTTTCTTATGTTTGTCTTTAATTAGAATGGCATTTATGACATCATCAAACCCAAAGATCATATTGATAGTTTTATCATAATGATGAGCATTATTATCTTTATAATGGGAAGATGTGTTCTGGTTTTCTCTAGAGGATTCATCATTCTCATGGCTCATGAAAGGTTTTTTGAAGGGCATGTGGTCTTCATTGTTATGAAGATTATTCACTTTGATAGTTCCACTATTGATCAATTTTTGTATAGCCCCTTTAAGTGTATAACATTTGTTGGTCAAGTGCCCCCTATTTTAGTGGTAGGTACAAAAGAGTTTTTCACTCCACCACTTTGGCTAAACTTGTGGTTCATAGGGTTTGGCCTCAGGGAGTACAATAAGTTCATTTGATAAGAGTGTTTGCAATTCACTCTCGTAAGATGCCTCGATGGGTGTATATTCTTTAGGTATGTCAAAAGATTGATATTCTCTCGAGGGAGGATCTTTATTGTAGGCTACTTGCTAATTGGAAGTTGAAGGAGCAGTTGTGTTGTGTTGGTAAAATGGATGAACATTATCTTGTCTAGGTGGGTTTTGCCTAGTATTTATATTGGTGTTATTGATGGTAGGATATTGTTGGTTTGGATGGCTAAGTAATCTAGCTAGTAAAAAGTAGGAAAAACATAAATCAAAAGTAGGTTTGGAAGTTTGATCACTCTAAAAGAGTGAGAGCATATCCCTACTACTTTTATCTCCCCAAACATGATAGACAAATATTGTTCAATTATGAGCCTTTACCTACAAAAAATAAGAGGTTCCTACTTAACTCTATGTGTTTGTTCATTCCTTGTTTGGTCACTATTGACCCTCATAGAAGATTTGGCATTCTGATCAACTTGATGAGTTTAGAGCATAGGCCAAATTCTAGATAGATAAGCAAAACCAAAATTTCTACTTAAACTAGGTTATAAATTTTGAAATGTCACTTGAAAAGGGTTGAGGCCTACCTGATTTGATGCTAGAAAAGGCTAGGCACATTCCTAAGTATCTTTATTCCCTTCTCACAAGTTTTTGTGATCTGTGAATTCTTGATAGCTTAGAAGAGATCTATAAACAACCCATAATCAGATGTGCCAGTTAGATGTGATGATTTACAACTCTAATCAGATGTGTGATAGAAAATGTCATATGCATTATAAAAATGTACAAATGTGCTATTTAAACTAACAAATTCATTATTTGAACATCCAAATGTGCTATAGGATCTAGAAAATGTGATACAAAATATTTCAAATGTGTTATAGAAAACTTTAGTTGTGTTACAAAACACTTTAGTTGTGTTACAAAACACTTTAAATGCATTAAACAACTATGTGAAAGTGCTAAAACAATGTTTAAAAGTGTCAAAACATCAAAGGAGGTTTAAATCTAATGTTTGTGAGTACAAGAATGTCTTCAAAAGTTCACTGTTGTTGTAATAAATCTCCCTAAACATTGTAGAACCTACAATAGATTAGATTTGCACAAGAAACCAGAGAAAAATATAGATCTAGAAGAAATATAGAAGGTTAACAAGAAATTTTAAAAAATAGAGAGGCTTTAAGATGAAGCCCCATAGTGGGCGCCAATTTGTATATGGTGGAATCATGTATTCATGAGACCTTAAGGCAGAGTGTAATCAAAGTAACAATGAGCTAATCTAAACCCAAGATATCGCTATCAAACCAAGACTCCACAAACATCCCCTATTTCCCTAACTACAACCTCTAAGATTTCTCTTATTCTAGCATCTCAGTGATAGTTCTAGAATAAGAGTATGTTATGAATGCAGATCTATCAAATTACATGCTAGATCTATATGAAAATGCATCTTATGTGAAGGTAATAAAACTAGAATGATAGAAACATGTGTATATGTAAGTCTAAATGATACTAAATAACATGAAATGAATGCTAAAATGATATCAAAATGACATGAATTCACTATAATAACAATGCTAAAAACTCTAAATGTGCCTATAGGGCAGATGCCTAAAACTTGGGTCATTTTGTTCTTGAATTTCCCTCCTATTTATAGGATTTTAGAAGGAATTGGGGTAAGAACTAGGGTTTCACTTTTGATAGGAGGATAATGGTGAAACTATAAATATCTCATAAGGCACAAAGAGGAAGAGTCCAACAGACTTAGTTTGTGAAAATAAATGAGGATTTTCCAATTCTTTTAAATGTAAAAAGGAGGATTTTTAGTTTTATGAGGATAAATGGCTTTTATTGATTTATTAAATGTTCCATTTATTTTCAACTTTTGTCTTTTTCTTTTTCCTTTTTTTGTTTCATCTTATGATTTTAAGAATTGATTTTCTTTATTTTAAAGTGATTTATATCCTTTTTTATTTGATAAGTGATTTGATTGATTAATGACTTGATGTAATGATTGATTTGAAAGTTTGTTGTTTTCCTCTAATTTTATCCTTAAGTTGTGTCATTTTCTCAAAATTTGAATTATCTTAGCTCTTTTCCAATTTGTAGGTGTCTACAACCATGACATGATATTCATATAATTACAGAGCAAGAGATTGTTTTACAAAATAATAGAGAAAATGAAGTTTTGCAATTGATTGATAATAAAGAAGTACAAATGATTGAATTGATAATACCAAGGTATGTGAAGTTGAATCATTCTTCAAATCGGATAATTGGAGACAAGAATAAAATAATAAATACTAGAAGAAGGATTACAAAAATTACTGATTTAATATATGAATTTGAACCTAGAATAGTGAATGAAGCTTTAAAGAGTGATGGTTGGGTCAAGGAGATGGAAGAAGAACTTGATTCCATTTACAAGAAAGACACCTGGACACTAGTTCCTAGACTAGAAAATAAGAATGTGATTAGTACAAAGTGGGTATTCAAGAATAAACTAAATGAAGATGGTACAATTGTCAAGAACAAGGCAAGACTAGTTTGCAAATAATATGTTCAAGAGCAAGGTTTGGATTATGGTGAAACTTTTACACCAATGGGTAGAATTGGAGTTAGGATGTTGTCAAACTATGAAAGCTATAATAAGTTTAATGTATTTCATATCGATGCCGCATAATCTTTTATGAATTTTGTATTGGAGGAATAATTTTGCATTGAATAACCTAATGGATTTTCACTGTCAAAAGATGAGGATATCGTATGAAATTTGAAGAAATATTTGTATGGTTTGAATGAAGAACTAAGATCATTGTACAAAATTTTACATTCATATTTGATAAATATTAGTTTAAAAATAATAAGTAAAGATAACAATGCATACTTGAACATGGAAGGTAACAGATTAGTGATTATTGAAGTATTTGTGTATGATATTATCATTGAAGGAGATGATGATATGAGTTTGGATTAGTCTAAAGAAATGAAGAAGGAATTTGAAATGAATATGATAGGTGAGATAAATTATTTATTTGGTTGTAGGCAATGCAAATGGAAGATGTAATTTTCACTTGTTAATGCAATTATATCAAGGAGGTGTTGAATATGCTTGCTATAGAATATTCAAAACTACGAGGTACATCTATGGTCATAGTATATAAGTTGTCAAAGGATGATACTTAAAGTTTACTTAATAAGACATATAGATCAATGATTGGAAGTTGCATAAAATTTTACATATTAGACTTGATATAGCTCATTGTTAGGAATAAGGTGTCTCAACCTTGTATAATTCCTATTCTTATTATTATTTATTTTGTAAATGTATTTTTGCAAATAATATGTAAATGTGAGTGTACATGTCTAGTTGGCATGTTGATCACTTACATGTGTCAGCATCTTTAAGTGTGTGAAGGAGATCATGGCTGAAATGGTTATGACAGATTCCTATGACGCGTAAGAGCTATTTAAGGAATAAGCTATGACAGGTGTAAGAGCATCTTATGACATGAGGCCTATTTGGGCGCCCAAGAATGAGTGGTTGGTGTGTGTAAGAGAATATGCCAAAAATAGGTTGGTATGACAGATTCTCTTACACTTCTCTTGTGACCGCTATTTTCGGCAGATTCTATGACAAGCTGTTATTGCCTATTCAAGGGATGGACGCCCTTTTCTTGGTATGGGATGTACATGTGGCATTGTGCATGTTTCTTGGTGGTTGAGCCATGAAAAATGCCCAACTCTTTTGTGGGCATTTTGTTGGGTCTTAAGATGTTCATAAAATGGGTATTGCATGTTGTAATGCAACAAGTGTAAGAGAGTGTGAGAGTGAGAGATGAGAAGTTATTTGCACAGGGTTATGCTGCCGGATTTTCTCTAGAATGGAGCAAGATGTAAATCTTCATGTGAAGGCTGAAAATGTATTGTAACTTGTTGCTGAATAATACATTAGCTTGAAGGTTTGGAGGGTGGGGTTTTTTACCTGGAAAGGTTTTCCCGACGTATATCTGTGTTCTCTATTATGTCTCATTCTTCTAGTTCTATGATTATAGAGTAATAATCTGTATGTCGTAATGCTGCTGAATTTTGTTTAGATCGGTAAATTGCAATCACTTTCCTTTAAGGTATTAATTCTGGGAAATCAACTATGTCTGTTTTCGCTTTTATGGCATAGCAGTATGCACTTGTATTTGTTGATTAAAAGTTTTACAAGAAACTTTTGTATATAGGATGTGCATACTGATCTCAGATGAATTTCTGGGATGCTCTCATTTCCCTTCACTCATGAAGTTGGGATAGTTGCTATTTTGAAATCAAATCCAAAGGAAGCACATATGATATTAGTAAAGAGGGTATTTAGATTTCTTTAAGGGATAGTTGACTATAGTATTTGGTATCCTCACAAAGGTGATTTTTTTAAGGTGTCTAATAATACATATTAGAGATGTAATGTTGATGGAAAAAAGAGCACAAGTGATTAAGAATTCTTTCTAGGAGGAAGACTTTTGTCTTGATTTAGTAGTAAATAAAATTGTATATCTCAATCTACAGTTGAAGCAGAATATGTAGCTACATCTAGTAACTATTTACAAGAAATTTGGATTAAACAAGTATTGGAAGGGAAAACTGAGAAGGTAACAAGAATGGTGATTATCTATTGTAATAATCCAAGTGATATCAACATATCAAAAATCTAGTCCAATATTCAAAGACAAAACAAATTGTAATTAAATTTCATTTTCTCAAAAAAAAAGGTTCAGGAGAAAGAAGTAAGGATGGATTATGTATCTTCAAAATAATAAGTTTCATATATAGTTAAAACTAATAATTAACTAAAGATTATTTTGAGTATTTGATGGGTAATATAGTGGTTATTCCTGTATCAAAGAAAAACTAAGATGATATTATTGAATCAATCAACTAAATGCATTATATTTTTTTTATGGATTGATGTGGTGGAGACTACTTCTCAAGGGGAGTAAGAGTTGGTGGTCAATAAAGGTAGTAGATGGTCTTTGAATTAATAAATTTGTTGGAGATTCAAATAAGAAACTAGATCATCAATAAGTGAGAAACATTTGGCATTGTTCTCAAAGGAAATTTCTAAATGGGGAGAAGTACAAGAATGAAAGCAACAAGGTAGAATAATTGAGAACATAAGAACTAGAGAGAGAAGAACTAAGGCAAGAACATAAAGAGAAGATCAAAAGAATATTGTAGGAGAAGTACAAGATGTGAGGTTGATTCATCTTAGGGGGGAGAAAATTTATTTGTATTTCCAACAATTATGGTTGGTGTTTCTTGGTGTTCCCAATTGCTAGTTGGTATTTTCTAGTTGATGTTACCATCAATGATAATTAGGGAGATTGTTGGCATAACTAATAATGATTGCCTTGAAGAGATATCACAATACATTTTTTTGTTGGAAAATTGGATAAGAGGATGAATGAGGGTTGTCATTTATGGCAACATATACGTTGTATGAAGATGGAAAAACATATCATGAAGTTCTGTAAACCAAGACTTCAAAAATTGTCTAAGTGTCATGAAGGGAAATAGTAAACAGTCATAAAGATTGTTTTGGCATGCTTCAGTAGAGGAATTTGAGCATGTGTTCTCTTAGATGGATATTTTATAGATAGTATAGAGCATTTTTCTTAAAGTTCTTTAAAATATTCTTCATACAACTCAAGTTATAGTAATCTTACCAAGTAAAGATTACACAGAAAAAATAGGGTAAAAAGAAGAATAGAGACATTTTGGTTAAGGGATTATTTTGGTTTACCAAAACAATGACTTAAAACTATTAATATGTCATCCTAGATGTTATCCCACACATGGGAAAATATAATTCAAAATATTTGGAAGAGTATCAAGCAACAAGGCCAACATTATGAAAGATTTACAAAAACTTAAAGTAAAGAAAATAACATGAATAGAGATGACACCAAGATTTAATGTGAAAACCCAAATTTGGAAAACCACCATGAAACTACTTACAATATTTTACACTCTTCTAAAGTGAGCCCTATTAGGAACCAATCCTATTCAAGGTTATAAAACATACTGTTAAGTATGACCCTGTTAAAGGATTTAGATCACCCTATTAGGAGTGGCCTAGTTAGAGGTCTTTAAACACTTTAATCTTGAAATGTTACCTTCTTAGAGGATTGAAAAAATTACAATTAAGTCAACTCTATTAAGAGATTTCTTTTCTATTATAATGGTTAAAAAGTAACAATAATTTGACCTGATTGAAGAAACAACTAACTTTGCAGATTTAGATATTTGTTCCAACTTATCTTTCATTCTTTCTTGCTCTACATTTTCCTTCGCTTACATATCCATCTTATTTCATACTTCACTTGTAAATTTTATCCTCACAACTTGACCTTTATTATATATCATAAGATTCGACAAGTCACCTTGAATACCCATCCAAGTAATCAATAAATGTCCAAATAGTCAGCCTCAAACAATTAATTAGACAAATGCATTCTTCTATCACTTGGTCAATACTAGGATTGAATGCTCAATCAACACTACAAGTCCTTTGATGCCTAACCACTTGGTCAATACTATAAGTCCTTTGATTCCCGACCACTCAGTCAATACTGCAAGCAAGAATCCCTTCATTAACCAACTACTTGATTAATACTGGAAAAGTCTTCTTTACCCAATTGCTCGATTAATACTAAGATATACAAGGTTAATATTGCAAACTCTATATTAGTCAAATAATAAACATCAATGACATCATACAATTGAAGAATTGTTTCCAACATTAGTTTGATCATATATACAATTTTAATTATTGTTAATAATATCCATAGTTCAAAAAAAATTGTGGAACACTTATTCACCTCCCTTTCATAATTCCCTGCTTCTAACAACTGGAATCAAGGCAAAGGTACTCAGAGGAGGCCTAGCAGCTTGAGTAAGATCTTTATGGATATTGATCAATTATAAAAGAATCTTCAGGAAGCTCTTGAGGAACTTGATATAGTTGCAAATGATATAAATAAACTAAAGATCAAACTTAGAGGTGCACAAGACTTCATTTAAAAATTGAAAGAGAAAATTGAATCATCTAGATTGAAGAAGAAAGGGTTACATGATCAAATCAAGATTAATGAAGTAGTTTCAAATCTTAAGGAGGAGAATGAAATTCAAAAGCATGAGCTTGAGATTACAAACTTGAAGATGAGCATAATGGAAGATAAAAATAAAATTCAATCATATTTGAAATCTGAGAATTTAGATCTAAAATCCAAACTTACCAAGGTGACATTTGAACTTTACACTAAAAAATTATAGTATACAAAACTTGAGAAGTGCAACACTAAAGTTAAAGGAGAACTTACACAAACAAGAAACATCTTGAGAAGTTATGTTCAAGCACTAAAAATCTTAATGAAAGGATTATGGCACAAAGACCTATTGGAGACAAAACAATGATTGTATATGCTAAAGGATAATCATCTAAAGGATCTAAAGTTACTAAGAATAGGATCTAGTGAATCAACAGTCTAATCAGCAAGAAGATCTGAACAAAGAAGTATCTAATCAACTTGAATAACCTGAAGAAGTAAATAAACAATTTAATGGAAATTGTATTGCATCTAATCAACCTAGAAAAATGAAGAAGAATTGCATAGGTAAGTACATTAAACCCTTTTCTAGTTATTTTTATAATTTATTTTTAGGTCTAATGGTTATTTTCTTATGAATGTTTATTTTCTTAGGAACAAAAAATGTCACAAGGAATGGAATTATGTGTTATAAGTGAGACAAATTTGGACATATTGCTAGGTATTCTAGATTACAGACTAATCAATTTGGATCTAGATATGAAAAGAATGTTACAGCATGTCAGATTTGTAAAGATTTCGGACATACAAAAAGGTTCTATAAAATGAACAACCTAAGAACACCTAATATGAGCTTGAAAATTCATCAGACCCTTGAATGGTAACATAAAGTTTTGTGCACTTGGAAAAAGCTTGAAAATGACATTAGAAAGCTATGTTTAAGAATGCATAATAAAATATGACTGTATGTAATCACTGGAAAGAAATTTAGCATACTGGACCCATTGTCATCTTTTTGGGTTATGTGTACATGAACAATTAATGCAGATGTTAATTAAGGTAGATTTAAGGGTTAAACACAAACTAATTGATCTCCCTTTGATCATTTGGAGCTGAGAGAAGCTAGCAAGAGTGATTTGGAGGTGATTTGGAGCAATTCGGAAGTGAATTTTGACATATTTCCATTAAGCACTAAATTCATGATATCGAGAAATTTCCAGGATGCCTTCATCTAATTAGAATTCTGATAAGTGTATAGTGGAGTTGATGAGCCACTACTATAGGAAAACTTCTAAGGATTAGATGACTATTAGTATAATAGCCATGATAAAGTCATTCCAGATAGAGATGAAAAGGGGAATGAGGATTCCTAAATCAGTTGTGTACAAATACAAGGATGATATTTATTTTGTGATTGAAATTGACAAAACATGCACGGAAGCTATTGAACCAAGAGTTATGTTTGCAGAACCTTTAGGTTATGAAGTTACACAAGACATGATAGATGAATATGCAAAAGAAATTTTGGAATCTGATATGGATGATGATAGTGATAGATGGTGTACAACTAAGGAAAGATTAGTAGAAGAAACACCTATAGATATCCAAAGTAGCTAAGAAGAAAGTGGAAAATATAGTAAGAAGATACTTAAGGATACTCAAATAACTGAGGAATAATTTTTTGAATCCAAGAACATTAGAAATGAGAGCAAGTGAATAATCAAACATTCTATTGGTCCAACACTTATCAATAACACCATCAAGAAATTCACTACCCAAAGTTAGTCTACTAGAAGCATCTACACCTACATCACCCTTGGAAGATCAGCTAGCAAAGGAAGAAGAATTTGAATTATTGATCAACCTACTCCTTCTACAAGGAGGTCTTCAAGGACTATAGCTATAATATGCTATGCCCTTAATATTGGTGTATATAGGGTTATGAATAGTCAACTTGTAGCTATCTTAATCCTTAATTAAGCCATATTGTCATTATTATATTATTATTTAGGTAGGTAGGTCAGCCCAGGTGTTATGTAGGGTTGTGTCTATTCAACCTAAGAATAATTTGTTATATATAGGAGGTTGTGAGTCTTATTTCAAGATCATATTGTCAAGCATGTTCTCATTGGAGATATTTGGAGGTTTCCCCTTTGAAGTGGCCTATTAATTTCAGTTATTATCAATAATTATATAATATTTCATATTATTTCTTCTATTGTGCAAGTTATTTCATTACAAGTTGTATAGAGCACGATCTTGGCACCATAGAGGCAAGATTTTTTCTCAACATTGGGGCAATTTTGGGAAGAGCATAAGTTTCAAATTTTACCAAAATTTTCAAAGATTTTAAAGGATTTTTGAAGACCATATCAAAGAAGCTATAGTCCAAAATTCAAAGGAATTGTAGTGAATTTGAGCAAATTATTGCAGAATTATTATTTCTACACAATTTATTGAGATCTTTGTATCTCTCACATCTTATCGAATTGGAATATAACTTATATTGAGTTTTTGAATACATATTAGAAGAGCCTATATTTCAAATCATGGAGAAATTAAAGAAAAAATTAGCAAGATATTGCAAAATTAGGAAAATTCTCTCTCAAGGGAGAAAATTTGCTATAAAAAAATGGAATTTTTTTGAGCAAGGGTATCTTGGCCCAAGTAAGTTACAGTAATAAATAAATAAATAAATTAGACAGTTTAAATTTTAGTTTATTTCAAAAATATTGGTTTCCATCATGATGGGGCCTTCAAGAAGAGGTAAAAAGAATGTTACCACACCAAGGAAATTCTAGGATCAAGATTGGGAAACAAGAGAGGATAGTAATCCCATTGAGGAACTAAGTTCAAGGAAGAGGTTAAGAGGGATATGTGTGAATGAGGAGATATATCAGATATATGAAGAATGTTAAGCACATATATGAATGAAATAAGGAAGAAGCTCTCAAGCAATCAAGGGGAAACCTTCAAGTTGAATAATAATGACACAAATTTTATTAATCCTATAGGATCTAGGAAATTTTTTTCAAAGGATATGCACAGATTTGATGGCAAGTATCCTCTAAAATGGATAAATCAAATGGATAATTTTTTTGAAGTACATCAAATCTCATATGGACAAAAGGTCATGATGGCTTCCTTATATCTAGAACCAGATCAATTCATTTGGTATCATTGGCTTTGTACTCATTGGAGGAAAAAGGGTCTCACTGTATCATGGTCAATTTTTATAGAAGAATTCCAAGCACAATATAGCAATAGTGTGATAGAAAACTTCTTTAGCCAACTTGCTAAGCTTCAACAAACAGGATCAGTTAAGGATTATATACAAAAATTGCAAAATCTATCCTTAAGAGGTGATAAAATTATAGAGGAGAACTTGAATGATTTATTCATATGTGGTATCAAGGATCACATTCAACATGAGGTATGCATGTTTTGTCTCAGCTCAATAAATGAGTCTTTTATATTGGCATGCAAGGTAGAGGAGAATTTTTTGATTCCTAGAAAGCAATGGGCTAATATGACAAGAGAAAAAGGATATTCAACACCTTTTCTTCCTCAACCT
Organism: Cupressus sempervirens; assembly: GCA_028749045.1. Classification (NCBI taxonomy): domain Eukaryota; kingdom Viridiplantae; phylum Streptophyta; class Pinopsida; order Cupressales; family Cupressaceae; genus Cupressus; species Cupressus sempervirens. The sequence continues at coordinate 213,741,557 of CM053792.1, forward strand.
ACTAGGTTGACTCCACAAAAAATTGAGGATAAAACAGAAAAAGGGTTGTGTTTCAATTGTGATGGAAAATGTAGTCGAGGACATAAATGTAGTGAAAAGAAATTGTTCTATATTGAAGGTCCAAGTGAGGAAGAAGAGGATGAGTCCATATTAGATGAGGATAGGGAGTCAGGTGAGAAATCACATGATTCTCAACCAATCATTTCTTGTCATGCACTTTCTGGTTTTGGTGCACTACAAACTCTTAAGGTAGTGGGTTTCTTAAATAAGCAAAAAGTAACAGTATTGATCAACTCAGGTAGTACTCAAAATTTCATCAACAAGAAGTTGGGAACTCTTCTAAATTGTTTTGTATATCTAGCCCTAGAGTTTCAGGTTTTGATTGTAGATGGGGGAACATTTAGTTATTCAAGGAAGTTTCATAGCATCAAAGTATACATGGGAGATTATCAACTTGATACCCCAATGTATGCAATATCCATGGGTGCAACAGATATTGTTGTGAAGTACAATGGCTTACTACATTGGGAACAATTGAGATGAACTTCTAAAAAATATTCATGTGATTTTAGGGATTGAAGGAAAAATCCCCACAGATGGTAAACTCTCATCAAAGGCAAAAGATTCTTAAGAAAGGTGCAGATGGATTTGTGGCCCAACTATATTCATAGAAGTCTCTCAATCTAATGCTCTTACTCATCTAGATTAATAAGCAATAATTGATTGTCACTTAGTGATTCTTGGAGATATACCTAAATGACTTCCTACTAACAGGGGCCATTACCATGCCATACAAATAGTTCCAAAGAGCAAGCCACCAAACATTAGGCCTTATAGGTACCCACACATACAAAAAAGTGAGATAGAAAACATTTTTGAGCAAATTCTAGAGGTAGGAATTATCAAGCATAGCCAAAGTGCTTACTCACTTGTTGTGTTGGTGCATAAGAAGCATGAAACTTGGTGCATGTGTCTAGATTATAGGGTTCTCAACAAGTACACCATTAAAGATAAGTTTCCTATTCCATTCATCAATGATCCTCATGAGTTTAAAATGTTGTCTTAAAAATATCTTCCTCATTATGAATTTTTTGTGATGGCATTCAGTCTTACCAATGCATCATCTACATTCCAAAGTTTGATGAATTCCATTTTTAAGAAGTTATTTAGAATGTTTGTGTTAGTTGTTTTTGGTGATATATTAATTTATAGCAAGACTTGTGAAGAAAATTTGTAACATGTAGTTCAAGCATTAGAATTACTCAAAGATCATCAACTCAATGCTAAGCCATCAAAGTGTGCTTTTGGTCTTAAGGAAGTGGAGTATTTGGGATGCATAGTTTCACATGAAGGAGTAAAGGTGGACCCTAACAAAATTAAGGCTATCATGGAATGGTTGATTCCAAAAACTACTAAGAAGCTAAGGGGTTTATTGGGATTGACAGGATACTATAGAATATTTTTGAAGAATCATGGTTGTATAGCAGCACCCCTTACCACTCTATTGAAGAAGGATTCTTTTCATTAGAATAAATCTGCTAATGTATCATTTGAGCAATTGAAGAAGGCTATGTATAAAACTCCAATGCTTGCCACTCTAGACTTCACCAAGGAATTTGTTATGGAGTGTGATGCTTCTAGAAATGGGATAGGAGCAATTCTCATGCAAGAAGGTTGACCAATTGCTTTTGAGAGTCATCAATTAAAAGGTAAAAATCAACTCAAACCTATTTATGAGAAGGAAATACTAACAATCCTTCATGCAATTAAAAAATGGAGGCCTTATTTAATTTTTTCAAAATCCAAGGTTAAGACAAATCATGATAGCCTAAAATATTTTTTGGAACAAAGACTATCATTAGAAGAGCAACAAAAATGGGTCACTAAGATGTTGGGATATGACTTTGAAATTGTATACAAGAAAGGGAAGGAAAATATTGTGGCTGATGCACTTTCTAGGAAGGATGAAAAAGATGAAGCCTTATTGTGTGCCCTTTCAATATTACAAGAAAATTGGGTGGTAGAAGCCAAAGAAGAGTGAAAAAATGATGTTGCAACAACTAATCTCATCTACCAAATAAAAAGTGACCTTAGTAGTTCAGATAAGTTTTTCTTAAAGGGGGGTTGTATAAAGAGCACTTGTATCTCTACAAGAATTCCACTCTTAAACACATGATTCTCGAAGAGCTACATGAGTCCCCACTTGGTGGTCATTCAAGATTTTTGAAGACATATCGTCGAGTCAAGCAAAATTTTTTTGGGAAGGGCTAAAAGGTGATGTTCAAAAATTTGTGGCTAAATGTTTGGTCTGTCAAAGAAATAAGGGGGAAATAATTAAGGCACCAGGTCTCTTGTAGCCTTTATCTATTCCTAGCTAGCGTTGGGAAAAGGTATCCATGGACTTCATCACAGGGCTTCCCAAATCTAAAGGTCATAATGTCATCATGGTAGTAGTTGATTGCCTCGCTAAATATACACATTTCATTGCATTGTCACATCATTTTACATCAAGTATAGTGGCAAAAGTTTTCTTGGAGCATATCCAAAAGCTACATGGTACACCTAAGGTTATTATTAGTGATCGTGATCCTATATTTACTAGTCACTTTTGGTAAGATTTTTTCTCGTGTTTGGTACTCAATTGGCTCATAGTTCTTCATACCATACTCAATCAGATGGGCAAATTGAGGTTGTCAATAAATGTTTGGAAGGATATATATATTTTTTCACTTCATAAAAACAATCTCAATGGGTAGATTGGCTACCTCTTGCAGAATGGTGGTACAATATTTCTTTTCATAGCTCATAAAAAATGTCTCCATTTTTGGCACTTTATGGATATCATCCTCCTTCCATCACATCATCATTAAAGATGACACCAAGTTTAGACAGTAGAGGACCACTTGCTTCATCAACAATAGGTACTTTTAGGACTCAAGGAGAATTTAGCTATGGCACAAAATTGAATGAAACAACAAGCGGACCAACATCATAGTGAAAGAAATTTTGAAGTTGGGGATTGGGTCTTCTTGATATTGTAGCCTAATAAAAAAATCTCAATGAAGCAACAAAAAAAGGAATAATAAGTTGTCTCCAAGATATTATGGACCATACCAAATCATGCAAAAGATTGGTAATGTTGCCTACAAGCTTGAGTTGCCACCAACAACAAAGATACATCCAATTTTTCATGTTTCTAGTTTGATGAAGGTAAGTGGGCAGAATATTCCTACTCAAACAATACTACCAAAACTTGATGAAGAAGGAAGAATAATTTTGGAACTAGTGTTCACTCTTCAAACACACACAAAGAAGTTGAGGAATAGAACCCTGAATTGGTATCTCATCCAATGGAAGAACTTACTAGTTGAAGAGTCCATGTGGGAGGATGAGGAGTTCATTCAAAAGAATCCGCACTTGGTTAGGATTGAGGACAATGCTTCTCTCAAGAGAGGTGGCATGTTATGCCCTTAATATTGGTGTATATAGGGTTATGAATAGTCAACTTGTGGTTATGTCAATCCTTAATTAAATCATGTTATCATTATTATATTATTATTTAGGTAGGTAGGTCAGCCTAGGTGTTGGGTTGTGTCTATTCAACCTAAGCATAATTAGGTATATATAGGAGGTTGTGAGTCTTATTTCAAGATCATATTATGAAGTGTGTTCCCATTGGAGATATTTGGAGGTTGCCCCCTTGAAGTGGCCTATTACTCTTAGTTATTATCAAGTAATTATATAGTATTTCATATGATTTCTTCTACTGTGCAAGTTATTTCATTAGGCAATAGTACTCACAACTAAGGTTATAGTAAATCAAGAAAAAGAGGAGGAAACTCCTCAAAGGTGAAAAATGATTAAAGAAGTGGCTACTTGACCAAGTCTTAGAAAGAAACCAAAAGTAATAGCCACTTATGTTGGAAAGAATGATAAATCATAGGAAAAGAAAGACACGTCAATAGAGAAAATGAGAGAATAGATTTCTCCACCCCTAGTTGAACCTCAAGCTAAACCATGACAAGAACATGGATGTGAAAAGAAAAAGAAAATTTGGAATCACATGATGAACTAGATGATCATAAAGATGGCAACTTAACACAATTAAAAAAATATTATGATTTGTATGATCCTTTATAGAAAAGAAAATTGGAAAATGTAATAATTAGATACATGATAGATTTCAAATAGTTATTCTTGCACCTACATGGAAACATACCAAATGAACTCTCTGAGAGATTGAAAGTAAAGAAGAAGAGAGAAAATGAAGAGGAAAAGAAGATAAGAGAGAATGTCATACAAAAACTTTTTATTATAGAAAATGAAAACCAACTTTAACTTATTAAGAAATGATTGGATCCTTTATTGAGAAAGAAGACAAGAGCTATAAAAATTATGGGAGGTCTATATGAGGAGGTGAAGAAAGAAAAAGGAAAAGTACTTGTGAAAGTAATGAAAGAGCTTTCTACAACTGTAGATCAACCACAAGATATTACTAAGATGAAAACAAAGGATGACACCCTTTCATTAGAATAATTAGATAGCACAATTATGGACACCAATGATGTTCTAAATGAACAAGATGACAATTTGATGATAGGGAGAGGAACAATCATAATTGATACTAGTAAGGACCCTTTTGCTAGAACATTAAAGAATCCATTGGTTAATCAACAATATTTCAATGTTGGCAATTTGGTTATTGATAACATTAAATATTACTCTAGCACTGATGATGAGGATGAGAAAGATAGTAAGGAAAAGTATATTCAAAAAAACATTTAGTACACTAATCAACTAATTTAAGGACTTTTCCTAACTTAACCACAACCAAGTTTGATGATAGTGGCACCAACAAAAACTAATTCCACACCACAGGAAGAGAAGGAAGAAGAAATTAGAAAAGAGGAGAAAGAAAAAGAAAGATTAGATGGATGCATAGCCATCATAAACACTTGTTGAGAAAATACCTCAACATGAGGATGGAACCAACAAGGAAAAGTAGATAGCAATATTGCACACCTCTTCTTAGCCAACAAAAGCTATACCTAAAAGCACTTCAAGTCACCCTTTGAAGTACTTTTCTCAATATTTCCATAGGACATAAAAAGTATGTTTGAAGAAAGTACAACCATATAGGAGTACATTTAGTTAACAACATTCTCAATTGGAAAGATTGCCAAAGAATTAGGAAAGTTGAGTAAGAATGCATAATAACTATTAGAGATTTATATTGATAAATTGCAAAGAACTTTACGATCATTAGTATAGATAAATGAGAAGAACATTGAGAAGAGAACTGGGAAGGTTATAGAGGCATTTGATAGAAATTTTTTACACTTGAAGAGGCAGAAAATTTAAAAGAAAAGACTAAGCATGATGCAATTTTGTTCATCATAGTATGTAGTAATATGAAAAATGATCTTACTACGTTAGACATGAAGATCAAATAATTAAGAGATGCACTATTAGAAGGAAAGAACCTATATGTAAAATGTGTTCTTGCACACAAGTACCCAAAACATATATCCAAGAGTATTTAAGATAAAATAGATGAGTTGGAGAAAGTTTTGAATGAATTAAAGGATCCAAATGCAATTATTCTAGACATAGAATAGAAAATCAGTCAATCAATGATTTTATGAGGGCCTTTGAGTTGAAAAGAGAAATATTCCTAAAAATATTCTCATTATTGAAGGAACATCTCATAGTGAAGATTGACATTGTGAAGAAACAATTGGATATATGTCTAGAATCAAAAGAATCATATGCAAAATTTAACTTTTCAGACCTTCAAAAAGTAGAGGTAGCATCTTATGGACTTTGTGCCTTAATAAGAATAGTTGATGTAGGAAAAGATATGTGGGACAAGGAATTCACCAACCTAAGAAGAATTTTGCAGATTTCATCACTCTTCTATCCAACCAATCATCTTGAAGACATCAAGGTATAAGAAATTTTTTGACATGTATATATCTTTTTTGAATAACCTTTGTCACTAATCTCAAAGTGGGGGGGGAGGGGGGAAGAGTAGTTCTATGGAAAATTGTAATGTATTAATGTAAAGGGAGTTATAAGAATAGTCTAATAGGAAGCATAAAATATGTAGAAGATGGTAATGAATAAATATGATCCACATTTCTGAAATTTTGTTGGCCATGTGAATTACTTCACAATTTTTAGAAGTTTTGCAATTATGTTAATTAGCCAATTTTCCCACATGTTGCCATCAATGCCAAAGGGGGAGATTGTTGGAAGTTAGGCTAAGAGGATGACTTAGTTTGATCATTTATGGAAACATATACCTTGTATGAAGAAGGAAAAACATATTATGGAATTTTTAAAACCAAGATAGAGAAAAATTTGTAAGTGCTATGAAGGAAAATAGTGAACAATCATAGAGATTGTTTTGGCACGCTTCACTGAAGGGATTTGAGCATATGAAATATTAGATGGATATTTTATGGATAGTATAGAGCATGTGTCTAAAAGTTCTTAAAATAATTTGTCATACAGCTTGAGTTATAGCCATTTTATCATGTAAAGGTCAAACACACAAAATAAAGTAAAGGGCAAAATAGAGGCAATTTGATTAAAGGATTATATTGGTTTACCAAAACAATGACTTAAAAATGTTGTGATAACATCCTATATGTTAACCCACATGTGGAAAAAGACAATTCAAAAGATTTAGCAAAGTATCAAGTAGAAAGGCCGACAAGATGAAAGATTTTGGTATTAAGGAAGAAATTTTGTTTTTAATAAAATATGGCATTATAATGTTATATTGGTGCACTATATGATTCTAAAGAATGAAAATTTTGTGATAAAGAACTGATGAGATAGTGTATGCATAATTTTTTGAAATGGAACTCAAAGGGAAAATCAGATATTGTTGATATCGACACAGTCATAAAGGTTTTGTATACAAGGTATCCTAACAGAGATGAGAAGGATGAAAGAAAAGACTTGAAGTACAGAGGAAGGATAGACAATAGAGATAACAAAAAATACAAAAACAAAGGTAAGAAACCTTGCTACATTATTGAAGAAGATGGTTCTAATAGGAATTCTAATCATCATGATGAAGAAGTTGTTTATGTTGCAGTAAAAGATGATTATCATGAAGATGATAAGACTATATTAGTTTCACATGTGAGTAAGAATGATAAATGGATAATTGATAGTGGTTTCTAACATCATATGACTGGTGATACAAGAAAGTTTGAGAGGTTATAACATTATAGTGGAAGTAGTTTTAAGATTGGAAATAATGCACCATTTTATGTGAAAGGTAAAGGATCAATTATATTAAATGATAAGATCAAATGTGATAATGCATAGTGGGTTGATGGTTTGAAATATAACTTTTTGAGTGTGGCACAGTTGATCGATTTAGGCTACTGTGTTGAATTCCAAAACAAGAAGGAAAAGATATATTGTAATGCCCATCCAAGGGATCCAAAAGAACTAACCTAAGTTTTTAATAAGTTTTCCAAACTTTTTTTTTTAAGAATAACATGTACAACAATCATAAAGTAGCAAAAGTAATAACATACAATCACACATAAGCAAACATAACATATTACATTCCTTAAGGATCCCAAGATGTTGAGTCACATTTAATTTTAATTAATACTAAGTCTAATAAATAACACATCCATATGAAAGAATAACTACAAGTCCAATCAATTTAAATAATATAGATTTTTTTTGAATGCCACTAGACAATAAATTTGGAATGCACAATCATCCTCTGTACATGTCACAGGGTATGAAAGGCTGAATGAATATACATTTATAAAAATGGATTACATCATCCTTTTCAGAGCCATCAAGTAAAGTACAATACAATAACTGAAATCATCCATCATAATACACAAGGATAGAATGAAAGGAAATGTAGACAAGGAACTCCATCCATGGCATCAATGGACGGATCTCACTGGTAAAAGTAAAAAGCACTACCACCCATGATGGAGACACAACCCAAGTACAGAATGGACACAATAGGAAAGGGAAAACTTTATTAATTATGAAAATATGCCAATACACTTAGTGCAGAGAAAACAGACTCCAAAACATGCCCTATGGGCTTACAATAGTATAAATCTGGAGATAATTTCTTCTCCCAGTACCTTCTCACAAACTCCACTCCGAACTGCCTTTTACAATGCCAAAAATGTTCTTAAATAGACCCCAAAGGGTTAAGGATTAGGAATAAATTCTAGAAAGTGCTAGTTGGAATCCACTGCCAAAATGGAAGGCTCCAGAAGTCACTTTAGAAGTCGGTGCAAAATTAGAAGAATCCAAAAATGGTAGCCGAACTTTCGAGAGGCATAACTTTTGAACCGTAGCTCCAATTGAAAAACCATTTACATTTTTAGAAAGCTCTCGGAGTGCTCTATAGATCTATGGACCAGCTTCACTTGTCCCCCATTTTTTTAGGCCTGTACAAGGTCATTTAGTGCCTCAAACCTAACTTTGAAGCATTCTTAAGAGATCTCCAGAAATTGAAAAACTACAATAACTTTCAAACCATGCAGTCTCAACTTCTTCCACAATGTTCTCTAGAAATGCCCCATAGATTTAGTATCTCTATCAGAAACTATACTCCTTGGGAGACCATATAGTCTCACCACCTCTCTAAAAAACAAGTTTGCAATATGGACGGCATCATGGTTTTTGTGGCATGGAATGAAATGTGCCACTTTGGAGAACCAATCAACCACCACAAATACTAAGTCATTACCTCTTTGTGTCCTTGGCAATCCAAGAACAAAATCCATACTTATGTCCTCCCATGGCTTTGATGGAACAAGTAATGGTTGATATAGTCTATTATTATGACTAAATCCCTTGGCCACTTGACAAACCTGACAACTCTGTACAAACTTCTTCACATCCTATTAAATTTGAGGCCAAAAATAATGTTCTCTAAGAATGGCAATGGTCTTATCTCAACCAAAATGTCCTACCATCCCTCCACTATGTTTCTCCTCGATCAAATTTTCCCTCATGGAACTCCTAGGAATGCATAATTGACTTCCCTTGAACAACATACCATCCTAAATCAAATCATCTAGCCACTTGGTTCTATCTACAGCAATAGGTTCTTTACAAGCTTTCCACACTTCAGCAAAATCAGGATCCTCAAGGTACAAATTCTTGAGTTCATCAAACCCAACTACTTCAACTTGCATTACTGTAAGCAACATTTGCCTCCTACTTAATGCATCTACAACCTTGTTAGATTTTCAACTCCTATGTTTCAACACAAATGTATAGCTTTGTAAGAACTCTACCCATTTCATATGCCTCTTGTTCAATTTACCTTGGTTATTTAGGTACTGTAATGCCTAGTTATCAGTATATAAAAAAAATTCCTTTGGCAATAAATAATGCCTCCATTTCTTTAAGGCCTAAACTATTACATAGAACTCTTGATCATAAACATAATACTTTTTTTTTGCATCATTCAATTTTTCACTAAAATATGCAATAGGCTTACCTTCTTGGCTCAATACAGCCCCAATAGCACTGCCACTAGCATCACAATCCACCTAGAACACCTTACTAAAATTAGGAAGTGCCAACACAGGTTGTTCTATCACCTTCTTCTTCAGCAATTCAAAGCTTCTCGCAGCTGCCGTAGTCCATTTGAACTCTTTTCTATCCCCTCTTATTGTGTCAGTCAGGGGTGCACATATGCCACTAAAATTCTTAATGAACTTCTTGTAAAAACTAACCAGACCATGAAATGATCTTACCTCAATAGTAGACCTTGGAGTGGGCCATTCCAAGATGGATTTTACCTTCTCTAGATCCATTTTGAGACCGTCAGGTGATACCACAAACCCCAAGTAGACTAACTCTTTTTTAGCAAAGCTACACTTCTTTAGATTAATTAATAGTTTCTCTTCCCTTAACCTTTCAAGGACACTACGAATATGCAATAAATGTTCTTCCAAAGTCTTGCTGAAAATTAAAATATCATCCAAATAGACAATAACAAATCTTCCCAAGAACTTCTTAAGTACCTCATTCATAAGCCACATGAAGCTGCTTGGAGCGTTCATCAATCCAAAGGGCATGACTAACCACTCATAGAGACCCTCCTTGGTCTTGAAGGTAGTTTTCCACTCATCTCCTTCTCGTATCTATATTTGGTGATAGCCACTCTTGAGATCTATCTTTGTGAAGTAATGAGCTCCACTCAAGCAGTCCATAAGATCATCCATTCTTGGCAAAGGAAACTAATACTTGATGGTTATCCTATTTATAGATCAAGAGTCTGTACACATTCTCCACTCCCCATCCTTTTCTAGTGCCAGTACTGTAGGTACTACACATGGACTTAGGCTCTCTCAAATCAAACCCTTCCTCAATAGCTCCTGAACCTATCTGTTTAGCTCCTCTATTTTAGTAGGATTCATCCTATGAGTAGGCTTGTTATGCAAACTAGCTCTATGGATTAAATATATTTGATGACTAATTTGCCCTACTGGTGGCAATCCTTCTGGAACATTATCAGACATGATATCTCAAAACTCACTTAATAAATCTAAAACTTCAAGTGGTATTTCACTACTACCTTCCTTATCTTTTCTAGGAATCAAAGCATAACACATACGCTGATGTTTCATACCATCTAAAAACTTTATTCCATCAACAATATAGATCCTAGCACTGTTGCATACCTTTTCGCCTTCCTTTATCATGGGCTTCAGTTTTTGGTAAACTCCATCCTTGGTCGGAGAGTATGTGTTTGCATGACCATCATGTACTGCATGCCTATCAAATTGCCATGGTCTTCCCAACAATAGATGGCAAACATCCATTGGAATAATATCGCAAAGAACTTCATCATGGTAAATCTCAATTTTGAACTTCACTAAACATTATTCACTTACTAGGATCTTATGATCATCCTTCACCCAAGTGATCCAATAGGGCTAGGGGTGTTTCTCCCTCTTGAGCTTTAGCTTAGAGACCATCTCTTCTAACACCAAGTTGTCATTGCTACCACCATCAATGATCACATCACAACATTTATCCTCACACTTGCACTTGGTACGAAATAGACTCCTCCTTTGTCCCGATTCAATCTCACCACTTAGTAGGACCCTTTCATTTACTAAAGTCTCTCCTCTTTTTGCATCCTCTGAATGTGATGACTGTGCATCCTCATCCACATGAGCAACCCTAGCTTGGCCCTTAGCTCTCCTATCTGTCCTTCCTTGTCATTGAGGGCATTCAAAGGCACGATGACCTTGTTCATTGCAATGGAAATAGGTACCATAGAAGCCTCCTCTTCCTAAACCTTGTCCATGTCCTCTACCTCTTCCTCTCTGATCTCCAAAGTTTTGATCATGGGAGCGATTTAAATCCTCATTCCTCTAGTTCCTACTAGTACCCACATCATCATTTTTCTTTTAGGTCTCATTTTGGCCTCTAGATGACCTACCACTGCCCCTTCCTCCTTGACCACACCCTCTTTGTCTCCCTTCAAACCTTTTATTTAGCTTCTCTTCAACTCGTAGGGAAAATTGGTATGCCTCTTCAATGCTGGTCATTCTTACTAGAATTAATTCCTCCTGGATGCTAGGTTGCAACCCACTGATATAACAAGCAACCTTCTCCTTATTTGCCTCTACATGCCTTGCTCTAATCAAAAGTCGGTAAAACTCCTTCATATATTCCTAGACTGATTTTCCTACTTGCTTTAACCCATGCATCTTCTTAAACAAATCAAGCTTGTAGTCAACAAGAATGAACTGCTTCTTTAGTTTGTCCACCATGCGATCCCACCTTGTGATCTTCTCCTTTCCTCTTCTATTTCTTTCCAATTGAACCTCTTTCCACTAGATTTTGGCATGGCCTTTCAGTTTGGCCTTTGCAAACTTAACCCTATCTAGATCCTTGATATCCTCATACTCAAAGTACTCCTCCAGCTCATTGATCTAGTTGATCAACTCATCTAGTTTTAGATTTCCTAACAATACACCGACATCAATTGTAGGTCTTTTTCCAAACTTAGTAATGGCCCTAAAAAGCCTCTCCTCTACCTAATTTAGAACTTCCCCTTCAACTTCCCCTTTCAGTCACATTTCTTCTTCTTCATTGTCATCCTCACTTTCGTCACCTATGGCAACATTTGTTCCTCTACGGAGATCCTTCTGCAACGCTTGAACCTACCTTTGGAGAGCTCTAACCTCCTCAAGATTAATAGCTCCAGCCCTTCCACCACGCTCTCCTCGTGGAGGCATCTTCTTAACTCAAACCCACAACTACACAGTCCTGGTGCAAACTGCCTCACAGTCAGTGCTCTATCTACACACTCAGGAAAACCTTGCTCTGATACCACTTGATGGAGACACAACCCAAGTACAGAATGGACACAACAGGAAATGGAAAACTTTATTAATTATGAAAATATGCCAATATGCTTAGTGTAGAGAAAATAGACTCCAAAACATGCCCTATGGGCTTATAATAGTATAAATCTGGAGATAATTTCTTCTCCCAGTACCTTCTCACAAACTCCACTTTGAACTACCTTTTACAATGCCAAAAATGTTCTTAAATAGACCCCAAAGGGTTAAGGATTAGGAATACATTCTAGAAAGTGCTAGTTGGCATCCATCGCCAAAATGGAAGGCTCCAAAAGTCACTTTAGAAGTCGGTACAAAATTAGAAGAATCCAAAAATGATAGCCAAACTTCTGGGAGGCATAACTTTTGAACAATAGCTTCGATTGATGAACTGTTTACATTTTCAGAAAGCTCTCAGAGTGCTCTATAGCCCTATGGACCAGCTTCCCTCATCCCTCATTTTTTTAGGCCTGTACGAGGTCATTTAGTGCCTCAAACCTGACTTTGAAGCATTTCTAAAATAAATCCCATCCCAATTTTAAATAATTAATTTTTATTTTTCACAGAAGTTCTATCAATACTCTAATAGAGAAAATATGACCAGCTATTCGAATTTCCAATCTAAAATTTCCATTTCTTTCAAAACACTTCCTAGTTTAATTTACAACTTTGAATCTATAGAATGAGAGTTTTTACAAATTTTCAATCCTCACATATATAGAAGAAATTTGATACAAAAATCAATAGATTCAAAATGAAAGATTGAAAGACTCATACAAATGAAATAGATTAACAAACTCGATGTAGACAGGAGATTCGACAAATGTAATTTATTGTGTTAAAAATACAAGACCCTACCTAAGTTTTATGCTAATACGCAACCACTCAATGATTGTGAGAGAATTTATTTTCTCTCAAAACCTTCTCTCTAAAAATCTCTTCTCCAAAAAACCCAATCCCTGCGAAAAGAACTCTCAATCTCTTTTATGGATTTCTCTCCTAAATTCAAGCACTGATTGTGTGATCACCCCTGAAACTTGTTGATTACAACCCTTTTAATTCTTTCTTTACTTATCCTTTATGTTTTCATGCACATTTTTTTTGTAATATAAAATATCCTTATTAAATTCGTTTGCTTTCTCTTTTAACTAATTCATTATATTTTAATTTCATGCATAAGCTTTATGTAATTTAATTAAAATAAACTTTATTTAGATAATTGCTTTCTCTCTCTTAATAATTTTCAAATCATTTTAATATAATATTTATTAAGTAATAATAATATTTAGCATTTATTTATACCCAAATATGTTGGGAATGGCTCAGAAAAAAGCTACATTGGTTTGGACCCTTCTGAGACTCTTTTTAGGACCTCCTCATGAGTTGGCCTTCTAATATTTTTTCGAATATCTACCCATCCATCCTAGTATGGTAAGTATGGAAAGAGAGGAATAGGACAACCTTCCAAGATCAAGAGAGAACAAACCTTGAGGTCTTTAATAAAGTAGAGGCTAGCATTGTAGAAACCTTAAACGCATACCTTAGGAAAGTCCCTCAAGAGGAAGGCTCCTTCTCAGAATGGGATAGCACCATTAAAAAATATTGGATTGGCTTAATTAACCCCCCACTCATGTACATGAAAAAGAATAAATTGGCCAAACAAACTTTTAAATGGACACCCCCCCCCTCCCCATGCAGTTGGTCCAAACTTAACTTTGATGGGGCATCAGGAGGCAATCCAAGCATGGTTGGGATTGGATACATCATCCCTGATGACAAGGGAAACTGGTTAGCTAAACGGGTTAACTAAATTGGCTCTTCCACCAATAACCTTGCCAAACTTGAAGCCCTCCAAGCTGGTCTTCAAACTTGTCTTTCTCTTAAAATTCCCAAGCTAATTATTAAAGGTGACTCACAGATAGTTCTTAATGCCATCATGAAATAGAGCACTCCAAACTGGGTATTAAACACAAAACTAGAAGAAGTGCTTAACCTTTTAGATCAATTTGATAACACATAGGTTATATATATTTTTTGGGAAGGTAATGGAGTACCTGATCAACTAGCCAACCTAGGTGCTGATGGGAAAAATTTCCTCTTATTCAATCTAATCTCACATTTTTTGGTTCTAATAAGTTTAATAACTTATTTTCATTCCTAAACCTGAATCTATAGATTTAGATCTTCTGCCTAGCAATTAACTTAAATCCAACTCTCCCCTAGTAGTCCACCATTTTAGTATAACCTATAAGTTGAGATATTGAACCTCACTCAATTGGAATCTATTTTCCAAACTCGATAATATTTTCAGTAGCCTAGACCTTTTTTAATCAAACTTTCTTACAATGGGTTACTGAGCTACTAACCTACTTTCATTTCAAGCTCATATGACTTATATCTCCTTCCCTTCAATTCCTTTTCTTAGGTTTTCCCATAAACCTATTTTAATGTTCCCCTGCTGAACCTAGCCTACCCCCTTTTACAACCCCTGATTCCTCCCCTTCTTTATTGTACCTTATCTCTATCCACCCAGATTTTTACCTCTCCTATCCTCTATGGGTGACTCCTGTATATTTTTCACCATACTAACATATACACATAGATATATTCATATGTATATGTGTGTGTGTGTGTGTGTGTGTGTGTATATATACATGTCAATATGTTCACAAATACATAGCGTCACTGCATTCCCCCAACCCTCATTTGTATTGCAAACAATTTTTCATTTTTATACCTATCACCTTCTTAAAATATGGCTGTGAATTTTCTCTTAGTAATATGGTTTTTCTTTTTATTCGGGATCAAGTCTTAAACAAATACAAGATAGGAAATTAATCCTATAAATTCTTATGTTTTATTGCTTACTTTATCTGATTTATACATTCCCTTGACACATGGGCAGTTTTCTAATTTTCTTTTCAAAAGAAATGGTTGTTGGTTCTGATATTGGCTTATGTATAGGCTAACTGGCTCTACTAATGGCTTTGAATTTGCTTGGTTAAGATGCACATTTAACAAATCATTGTCAAACTAATAAAATGATGTCTAATTGTGAAAATTGGAGGATGAACTAGCAAATAAATGTTATTATCTGACTATAGTACATTTGAGACGTTGATATATCTGATCTGATTTGCTCTATTTTGGAGGTCTCCTATCTGATTCCTATTCATTGGGTTTGATTCCATCTAGCTATTTTAGACCTATGTTTGGATCTCCCCTTGCCTGCTCTTTTAGCTCCTTGCCTCCCTCTTAGTCTATATATATATATATTCTCTTTTATCTTTTTATTTTTTTAGATAGTTATATATTTTCTCTATCACTCTCTTTCATATCTTTGCTTTCCTTTCTCTTTTATCTTCTTTCATTTCTAGGTCTGATTTATTTCTCATGGCATCTCATCTTTATAGATGCTCTTGCTAGTCCATTTATAGTGTCTTATAGCTTCTCTATGGGCTCTTTATGTATTCACTTTTTTTGTTCCTAGATTTAGCCCTACTCTCCTTTATATTTTTTCCATTAGTTTCACTTTGGTTTGCTACCTAATATCCTTTTCTACTCTGTTCCCCCTTCTATTTCTTTATATGCTTCCTCTTGCTCTTTTTTCTTTTTTCTTTTCCTCCCTCCTCTATCTCTCTTTGTGTAGTATATTTATCCTTGTTCTCTTTCAAGCTATTAGTTTTCTCCTTTCCCTTTCTTCTTTTCTCCCCTATCTCTTTGGTATGGTTTAGTTTTTCACCCTTTCTTCACTAACCGTACTAACAATTTATTTCCCTCTAGTTGTTTCTTTGGTTTCTCTATTGTTGGTTATAGGGCTGAGCAAAATTGATACAAGATTGCATACATCCTTCCACACTTAATCGATCCTCTGCAAGAAGACTACCAAGAATCTTAATATTGACACAAATGGAATTTGTAATGAATATCCTATTGAAGGATTAATATGTAATTAAAACTTGGTTTTATAGGATGATCTACCAAAGGATTATTCAATATTTTATAATCCAGGGTATGCCTTTTTTCTCTTTGTACGTATTAAGACTTTTGTCCCAAGCGAGACGGGAGGTTTTCTTTCCCCATCCTTTCCTACCAGTGCCCATTTGAACAGAGGACCTATAAAATTCTTTATCATTAATAAAGTATATTCCTAGGTTTCAGTCATTTATTGATTTTATATATAGCATTTATTCAAAAATGATCTCCTAAATATATTATTCTTAAATTAAATAAATATTATTATGCTCTCAAATTAGAACTATAATTTCCTCTTTAAATTTAATTATTTATATTTAATTAATTTCCAATTAATTAAATATAATTAAATATTCAAATTATCTTAATAATTTTCCATTAAATTAAATCACTAATTAATCTTTTAATTTGACTTAATTAATAGAAAAATCACCAAAGACCTACAAGACAAAACATGAAAACCCATCATAAAATACCACATACAAGATCAAACTAAAGGGTTTAAAATCACAAATTTGCATCATACGACACATTCAAAAGGGTAAACATCTTAGATACTTGTCATAATTTTCTAGGACAATTGGTTTAAAGGTTAGGACTTAGACTCAAGAATTTATCTTCCCTATCTTACCATTGAGATATTGTGATAGGGTATGCTCATCCTGGAAATTCAAGGAAGTCAATACCTAGTATCTGCAATCTACATAAAATCCATGCATGTACAAGCCTTCTACCCCTCTTCTCAACTAGGGTCCTACTATTCTATTGGGCGGGTCAGCCCCATTCCTTAACCACACCAGAAACATCATACATAAAGAAAACATACACACACACCATACACATGCAGTATAGGGTAAATATCCATAGAAAACACATATAAATAATCCATCCATCTAACATTATCAAATAATTGAAATCACTGTAAATAATTATCATCAAGGTATAATCATGCATACATGAAGTAACTAGTACCAAAGGAGTCTCATAATAAAATCAATTGAGTATGAAACAATATCTAATAATTTGAAAGATAATGCTACTAATCATCAAGCATAAACTAGCCTAAAAGAGTTTAGCAATAATAATGACATGTAAACTAGGGGTAGGCACTACATCTATGATGCTACCGGTGAACTAATGCGAAGTGGAGAGAAAATAAGAGGTAACTTGTTCTATATAGACCTATCTAAAGATACTTGTCTATTTGCACAATATGAAAATGTTTGGTTATGGCATAAGAGGTTATGTCATGTGAAATTTTGATAATTTGCTAATCAATGAAAAGAGTAAGAGGATTACCAAGATTATGAAAATCTGACAAAGTGATGTGCAAACAATGTCAAATGGGTAAAATGAAAAAGTTTAGTTTCAAGAGCAAGACCTATTGTTCTAATGATATTTTAGAGTTGATTCATATTGATTTATGTGGTCCTATTGTTGGAAATATGGCTAGATATATGTATGAGTGTTGTCATTTATGACAACATATTTCATTACGTAATCAGAGTTACAAAATTGTCTAAGTGTTGGATAGTTTGTAGGAGCACAAAGACATGTACGGTATGTATGAATGACAAACTTTGAGTTAGCTCTTGCATAGTTGAGGATCAATAATTGATAGTTTCATGATGATGCATGTTAGTGCGTAGATCTATACAGACTGTACAACATAAGTTACCTTGGAAGTACCAATACAGGTAATTAACTAAACAGAATCGAGCATGTCAATAAATTTAATTATACAGCTTAAGGAGTTATTTTGGTAATAAAATAATTACATAATCATGATGAGACAAAATCCTAAGTTATACTTAGTTAAGCATGTGAAAACATAGAGGTCGACTAAGCATAGTTTTGATAATCTACAATGTATAAGTAAAGATCATATCTTGTCCAATAAATGTTAGGTATGTATGAGATGCAAACTATAGTGAAGAAAGTACAAGTGATATGTGAGCCTTATGCAATACAAAATTTGATGTATGAACAAAGAAAGTGTGAGATACAATAGTGAGACAAGTATTATATGTATATATATTCTTGTGAAGAAACTTATTTGTGTATTGCATGTTAGAGAAGTGGACTCTTCTTGTATTCACTATAATTTCTCTACTAACTCCTAATAGAGTTGAGGCTATTAATAGGGCCTAGTCCTCTAACAAGGACTCAGGACACTATATGTAATTCACAGACTTCTAACGAGGTCAATATCCTTAACAAGATTCTTTTGTTTACTAGATCATTTTGTGGTTATCATCCCAATTGAGCTTTTCCCTTGACCAGGGTTTCCTTAGTTAACAAAAAATTGTGTTATGAGTTCTATAAGCTATAAAGAAATTAACAATATCCAATTGTGGGAAAATTTTTGTAGAATACTAATCCCCCCCCCCCCCCCCCCCCTCTTAGTATTATCTATTTCTAACAATTGGTATCAGAGCATAGTTACTCAGAAGAGGCTTAACTGCTTGAGTAAGATCCCCTATGGATATGGAATAGTTGAAGAGAAACCTTGAAGAAGCTCTTGAGAAAATTTATTTTCTTACTAAAGAAAGAGATAACCTAAAAGATAGGTATGAGAATGCAAAATTTTATATTGGAAAATTGAAAGATAAGATTGATGATTTGAGATCTAGAAAGGAATCAAATGGGAAAAATAGTGACACTGATGAAGTTGGAAACCCCAAGAAAGAAATTGAGATTTTGAAGAATGAGTTGAAAATTGTTGAACTTAATTTAAGTCTTAAGAAAGATGATAGAAAAACTTAACCAAATCTGAAATTTGAAAAAGAAAACCAAACCTTAGATCCTAGTTGAGTCAAGTAACATATAAATTACATTATATTAAGTTAGAGCATGCAGAATTAGAAAAGTAAAACACTATTGTAAAAGAAGAATTGACACAAGCTAAACAGCAGTTAGAAAAACTTTTTCCCTGTAGTGAGAAAATTGATGGACGACTATTTTATCAAAGACCTTATGATAAGATAGGCCTTGGATATCTTATTGGAGGAAAATCAACCAAGAAAGTTGAAATTAGAAAAAATAAATAAAAATAAATAAAATAAACAAACCCAATTGTTGAAACCCCTAACCCTAAAGAAAGTTATCAAAGTAAGATTGAATCAAGCATACCTATAGAGGCATCCAAAGAAGTTGAACTAGTTGATCTGTCTATGAAACATGATGAAACAAAGAAAATAGAGCAAGTTGATGAACCTAATAAAGTTGAATAATCTAGGGAAGTTAGACATGGATTTAGAGGTAGATGTATCATATGCAATAAAGTTGGTCATATGAAGAAAGATTGCAAGGCAAGTCTTTTAAACCTATTACTAATTTCTATTGTTATAATTGTCATGGTTATGGACATAAAGTAGTAGATTGTAAGAAACCTAAGTTTGATAATAGTAATGCAAATAGTAGAATATTTAGGAATACTAACTGTGTAGGTAATGAGAGAGGAATATCACAAAGTAGATCAAACGATGGAGAGAAATCTAATGATGAAAGGAAACAAGTTGTATGTTACAAATGTAACAACCCTGGAAATATTGCAAGGAATTTCAGAGCACCTAAAAGTCAAAATGGAACCAATCAGAGAAAGGAATGGACTTGTATGTTAGTTATGCAATAACTTTGGATATGTCATGCCCCTGACAGATCTGCATCTGTTACCTCAGACTCACAGATTAGTTTAATTTATTGGATGGTTTGGTACTTGTTTTGAAACATTGTTTTTGTAGAAACTATTTCATTTCCAGCATCATTATGTTGTTTTATTTATGCTCTATGAGAAGACAGATGTTTCTAGGATCTGATTTTCAGAATAAATGTGACATTTCAGATTCAGGAATCTTGCAATATAAGAATGGTTTTTAGATAATGCAATTCAGTTTTGTTTTAAAATTTCATTTGGATCGATTTCATTTTCATTACTTTTGGTCTTTTCCAAACTTATGATTATGTGGCATTAAATTTTATCAGTACCAAGAATCTTATACTTTCTAGTTTTCTTTTAGTATATTTATATATTTATATATTTATAACGTTGTATAAATGTATTTATAAATATAAATATAAGTGCATAAGAATTAAATAATTATATATATATATATACATATATATATATATACATACATATATATATATACATATACATACATATATATATATACATACATATACATATACATATATATATATGTATGTATGTATATATATACATACATATACATATATATATATGTATATATGTATATGTATATATATATATATATATATACATACATATACATATACATATATATATGTATATGTATGTATATATATACATACATACATATATATATATGTATGTTTGTATATATATATATATACATACATATATATATATATATATGTATATGTATGTATATATATATGTATGTATGTATATGTATATATGTATGTATATATATATATACATATACATATATATATATATATATATATATATATATACATACATACATACATACATATATATATACATACATATATATATATATATATATATGTAATTGTTGGTATATTTGTGTGCTTGTGTTTATATTTATACAAGTTATAAATTATATGTATATATATATTGTATAGCTGTAATCTTAAATATTAATATTAATATTAACATTAATACCGAATGTTATGCTAAACTACAGTCAGTACCTATGCTAACCTTATGCATTCGACTAAGACTTTATGTGAACTAAAACTTACCTAAGTGTTTACTTGTGTGGCCGCTAGTCTTACTAAACATAGCCTTGTTATGGACTTGGCTTATGGCAGCAATATTATGGGAATTTATGGTGCGCAGTTTCATCAATTTTTGAAATGGGTACTGCATTCGCCATGTGTTGGAATACTAAGAAAATAAGTTGTTAGAGATAAGCTCGCAGTAATGAGCATTGATTACATGGTTAATCGGTCATTTTGGCTTGAAATTAGTTGGTTTTTGAGTTCAGTCCGCCATTGATGAACTCTAGTGGGGGTTTCATGGAAACTCTGTTGAACGACTTTCTCTGCACTTTTTATGGGGATTCTGGTGACCATGAGGATGATTTTCGATTCTCACTCCAGCTCTATAAATCCTCACAGATTCATATTCCTCATTCTTTTTTCTTTTCGTGGTTGCATTTTCTCTATTTTTGTGGTTGAGAGGGTTTCTTTGGTGCCAAGGCATAGAGAGTTGGAGGCTTGGGATGCGAGTTGGTAGTTGAGGGTTCTCTAGGTAGTTTCTCCTTGATTATCATTCCGCATTTGCATAGGCAGGGGGCTTTTCTTTAACTCAATCCTTTTTCTTTGGTAATGTTTCATTGTTTTTAAATAATGAATATCGTATTCACTGTGGCATTGTGGAAAATTTGACACCCAACTCTGTGAGTATGCCGAATTTGGTGTGTTCATCACCAAACCCGGTATAAACCCAGAATCGGGTGTGAAAATTTATATACCCTGTTCTTTGTGTTTCAATGAATTTATAATATGTATATGGGTTAAAGTGAAAACTTAATATTGTGCTAAATAAATTAAGGGAAAAGGGTTTGATGTTTCTCACAAAACATAAATGTGGAATCAGTTTATCAAATCAGTTGCTTTCATTATGGTATCGGTTATTTTATTTAAAGAGTCATGTAGTACAGAGGATGATAGCTAAGTTGAACAATGGACTTTAAACAAGTTTCATTGTTATAATTTTGTTTAGTTTTGGAATTAAATAGTTTTAGAAAACCAAAACTGATGCACATGATAGGTTATCGATTATTCATACCATAACTTAGTAGGATTTAAACTACTGTTAATCTTAAAGCATCATTTTCAAACAAAAATATCTTGTAGGTTGTAGGAGATTTGGGAACTTTTAGATTCAATTTTTTTTTTACATATGGCTACAGTTATTGTATTTGATGGGAGATCTGTGGTTCATTTTAGGTACAAGAATATTTAAATATGATTACAGACAGCACTAGATTTCTTTTTCATCGACTTTTTGACAAACAGTTACTATTAAGAGTAGTAAAATTTTAGTTATCAGTAAGCTATTTGTTTCATTCAGTGAAAAGGATTATTTATATTTTTATATCTATTTAAAATCTGACTTTAGATTAATAAGGTTATATATATATATATATATATATATATATATATATATATATATATATATATATATATATATATATATATATATATATATACCTATGTACTCATATATGTATCAGTATGTATGTATTTCCTTATGAATAGATTGTTAGAATTAAAATATATGTTAATGTGGCTACTTGTTTCCAGAAACTGAAATTACTTGATTCTAGCATTCAGATTTTAGTAAAAATTCTTGCCTTGCTAAATAGTTTAAATGTTAAGAATATAGTAAATTTGTTTATTTGGATTGATTACTTATGAAAAATTAAAATAAACAAAGTTGTATTTAATACTTTTAAATATGGATTGCTTTTGGAAAAATTACAATTATGGTTTTGTTTGGTATTCTGATTAGTGATTACATTTTTTTTAAAAACTATAAGTTTGGTGACAACTGATATTTTCTGGTTGCTAATTTGATTGTTAAATTGAAGCAATAGAAATAATTTATTAGTTGAAATTGAATAAATAAAACTCCAAGTTTTCTTCTATTTTGTAAAACTAGAATTACTTGTGTATTAGATTATGCAAGTGTGATCCTTTAGATTAGGTGGCTGTCATTAAGCGAGTAACTTGTGGTGATAGAATTATTTTGCCGGATGCCCTCCGACACTAGTCTAGATCCTTATGGGAAAGTTTATGACAGTTATTTAATCAAGTGGCAATATCTAAAACTCATGGGTTGGGTTACATATAACAAGATAAGAACTTTATGGATTCACCTGACATATAGAATCCTACGAAAGGATGAACGTAGATTCTTATGTTGACACCCATGAAACTACTAGATCATTACCTTGACATATTTTGTGCGAGTTTATTTCTGTATATTTGTTTGTAAGAAATTATATACTTGCTATCAATACTGGTTGTGAAAAAAAAATAGAACTTTCTGATAAACCTTTATTTGGATACATGTATTTCATGTTGTTATATTATCTAACATGCAGGTTTATTGAAGAACTCATCAGCTTATTTAGTGTTACTAAGCCCTATTTGTGTTTTTCTGGTTGTGTTGTTTGTTTTGATATCAGGTCCGATATAGGATTTGTATATGGACTTGGAAGCAGGAAATTCTACCTAATCATTGAAGGTTGATTGTAGTTTGATTAATGGTTCAAACAACTCAAAAAACAAAATTGAATTATGATCAGTATCAACCTAATTGTTTTGTATTATTGATTGTATTTAAAATGAGGGTATATTTTATATACTTAGATGTTATGATCAGTAATGATTTAATGATGTTGTAGTTCATTTTAGTACCAGATTGTCAAAGCTATTATGTAATGGTTATATGACATGAAGTAAAAAAATAAAATTGTACGGGTTTAATCTTTGTATCTTTGTATGGTTTTTTTTTTTTTTTTCTTCTGTGTCTTTTCTTTTGGTTATGGTTAGGGTGTTACAGGATACACAACAAGATTTTGTGGAATGGACAGAAGCAACTTCAATAGGAATCCTAATTAAAGACGGACCAATAACATAAATGATAGAAGAAATGATGGTGGTTGTGATAATAGTTAGAAGGAAGTAATTAAAGAGCATGTTGATGAATTTAAGGAAGCATTAGTCAAAGCTAGTAATCCATAAAGTTCTTGTGCAGTTTTGGAAGAGCAATATTTTGATGCACCTAGTGGAAGATTGAAATCAACAATTGTTTATGACTCATCCTATTTGAATTAAGAATTTTCAATAGAGGAAGAGCGTTAGTTAATCATAACTAATACTAGAGAGAGATTTAGAAGTTGCATAGTTAATAAAAGTTAGAGGATAGAGTGAGCAAGCATTTTTTATGATGTAGTAAGTCGTATGGAAGAAAAAGGGTTGCTACTAATCAATGACAACTTTTTGAAGATAAAATAGATGTGCATTCAATACAAAGTTAAATTTGAAATTATTTAAGGATTGTGAGTACCATTTGATCATATAAAGAGTTTGGAGCAATTTATGAGTGAATTGATGGTGAATTGAAGTGTGAAGTGAAGTGTTTGAAGTGTGAAGTTGTAGAAGCCCTAATATACAATATTCAAGGTATTTTACAAAGCTTGAGTTGAATTTATAGTAAAAACATTTAGCATTATGGCATGCTAGTCAGTATGTGATGTTAGTGAGAGACCTAGGTACAAATTCAAGAAGTAGTCATTTGTTTCTCTTATTGATAATATATTAGAAGCATTTTCCCAAATCCCACCAAATGTACTTCACATAGAAGATGTTAGAAGTTACATTCACTAAAAATATGGGAGTATTGGTGATGAAGACATCTACAAGGATTTAGGAGTTATGTGAAATGGAGACCCAACCCTAAAAGTTGAGTATGCATACCTGAATGAACTGAACTTGACTAAGTATGTGTTTTATATAGAATTTGACAATCATGAATGGAGTAGAACTATTCTAAGTAGAATCCATGAAGAAATTTTTTGGGTAGGTGATGTACTTGTTGTAATTTAAAATAACCTAATTCATAAGGTCACAGGTTTAAGAAATGAAGGTTATAATCTCATAATTGATAGAAATGTCAGAAAGATTGTTGAAACAAACTTAAAGACTAAGTTTGATGGAAGAAAAATGAGAGTAGACCTAATCTAGGATATTGGAGTTAGAGTGTTGAGAAATATTGTAGGATACAAGCTAAATCACATCTCTAGAGTAAACTCAATATGAACAGGATTTTTACATGTAGCTTATGTTATGGCAGTTGAAAGGAAAAAAGTAAACATGTGTGAGATTATTAGAGTGTAACTGTTAGACAACATTGCAAAGTCAAAGAAAACTAAGAATGCAGTTTTCAGATTTGAATCTCTATTGACATATTTTTTTCCATGCAACAAAATAGTTTCCTAGAATGACAAATTGGGACAGTAACGAATGTTCTATGAAGATTGTCACCCACTGTTAGAAGAAAGACTTGCAGATGTCAAATATAGAGACATTGATAACATAATGAAGAGTTTTCAATTAGAAATGAAGCAAAGATATAGATTATCTCCCTCTATGGTAGAGAAGTACAAAGATGAAATATGCTTTATGGTAAAGACTGACACAACTTGTATGGAGGTAGTCGAACCTAGAGTGAAATTTATTGAACCTATGGGCTATGAAATAAGTAAAGAACTCATTGAAGAATATGAAAAGATTATATTGCAACCTAAGAGGGGCACTAAATGTCCAAGATGGGGAACACATGAAGATAATATAAGACAAGTTCATTCTAAACTTCACAGCAAGGAAATCAAAAGGAATGTGGAGAAAAAGATAGAATCTATCCTTCAAGAGTCAAGCATGACTAGACAAGAGTTTAATGAAATCAAAGGGATAGACTTGGAAATGAAGGCTAGTGGGAAATTCTAAGTATTGGCAACTACACTTATTTCCATTTTAGCATCCTCTGAAGGAGTGATAGTAGCAAGACCTACTACACATATACCTATTGCACCTTATGCAGCAGTTGTAGAAGTTCAACCAGTCAAGGTACAACTTGGTCAGCAAAAGAGGAAACCTAATGATGATGTGGTAACATTATTATCTGTGTAGAGGAAATTTGAGCTATTGGTGAAGATTAAGAAATAACTAACACCATTCCCCAAGAAAAGGTTCGAGCAAACCACCAATGGAACCAGAAAAAGAAGAAAGACATTGCAAGTCAGTGAATTTGAAGAGTCTGATGAAGAGACTATAGAAAAAGTAGTGAAATAGGTAGTTGGAGAAGGAAGGACACCAAGTGGTAAGAAAGACTAGAAGCCCAAAGTTGAAAATCTAAATATGTAGATTATAAATAATGATAACTTTGTTCAATTAAATAAGTATTATAGTTTTTATAGTAATATGGATAGAAGAAAATTAGAAAATGCTATAGTGAGGAATATGATCTTAAGAAATAAGAGTTTTGATAGCATTTAGAATAATATTACAAAATATTTGTATAATAGGATCATAAACATAAAGAGAAGAGTAGTAGAAGAAGATACTAAACTCAAAGAGAGAATAATTAGGAAATTGTGTGAAGTTAGCATAGATAAGGATGTAGAAAAGATTTTGAGAGGCATTAAGCCTTTGTTGAGGAATAAAAGAATAACAATTCTTCTTATAGGAGGCAACTATGAAGAGGTAAAGAAGGAGACTGAAGAATTTATAGTGAAGTATATGACCTCCATGCCTAAGGCCACTAAGGAAAGTACATAGTCAAAGACAACAAGTCCAATATATGTTAAGGCCAGTAGTACTATTGATGGTGAAGAAGAGGTTAAGGAAAATCAGTAAGAAAACTCATCTCCTCACATAGTTATTGATACTAAATCCATGCAAGTGGACAGTACTCATATAACTGTCAATGCTAAAGAGAATAATTTTGCAGGTTATGGGACCAACATTGTTGGTAATATTATTGCAACTCAGATGAAGAGGATGATAAAGCTAAGAAGATGAAAGAAGAAGGAGAGAGAGAAAAAGAGGAAAGGAGGAAAGAACAAAAATTTAAGAAGATTGAAGATGAGAAGAGAAAAGAAGAAGAGAGAAGGAAAGAAGTAGAAAAGGAGAAAGAAATAACAAGAGAAGAAAGAAAGAAAGAAGAAATGAAGGAAACCTATGAACTATGGTAGAAATGGAAGATTGTGATGTAAGAATCTACATTCTTGCCCAATTTGAAACACGTGGAAACTGAATCTAGGAAGGTAGTCTTTCAGCATGAAGTTGAGATACCTTATGTTGCACCAACAATTATACCTATTACAAAAGCTACCCTAGTACAATAGTTCAACTATTTCTAGTATTATTTTATGATGATGATGATCAAAAAGGACTAATGAGATCCTTGGGCAAGCTAATTGAGAAGAATAATTCTATGAAGAATTTGGAGAGAACATTAGCAAAAGTACTAGAAAGACTGTAGAGGATAGTACAAAACACTATTACAGAACCATACTTGTAGAGAAAGGGAAAAGAAGTTAGATCTTCTTATGCAGATTTCACCACTATGTATGGCATTGCTTCAGTATAAGCACAAACAAAGCATGATGTATCATTGTTTGACATAGTATGCACAAATGTCAGAAATGACTTACAAACATCGAATGTGTGCATTAAAGAACTAAGGAAGAGCATATATGAAAGAAAGCAATTGAATGGACAATGCGCATTGTCATAATCTTACCTATCAAAATTTGATAATATATGCCAAATATGTGAGCTTCAAACACTCACTATCAAATTATAGCAACCAGAGGCAACTATTGAAGATATTGTAACAAAGATATAGAAAATTCATAATGCTATCAGAGGAATTGAATTTGATAAGGAGAAGGTAATCAAGAGATTCTCTATCCTTAGAGAATAATTGTCACCTAAAATTAGTATTTTGTAGAGGAAATTAGAGGAGTGTCTTGCAGTGAAGGCATCCTATGAAAAATTTCCTATATTGACTTGAGCACAGTTGAAGTGGTATCATATGCACTTTGTGCACTCATCACTATATCTGATATAGTCAAAGAAACCTAGAAGAAGGATCTTGATAGATTACAGCTTGGTTTTGTAGATTGCATATCTAGAATGTCAAGTTGAACAGAGGAAGTCAACACAGTTTTGTATGTATAGATTTTTGACATGTTTTGTCATTGATGTCAAAGGGGGAGTAGCATGTGAGGAAAATTGTATATGTAAGGGAGAAGTATGTACATGAATATGTAAGGGGAGCTTAGCTATGTATTTAAGATACCATTATAAAGGAGTGATAAGGAATGTATGATCCATCAAGACATGAATAAAATTTTCAAGTTTTGAAGGCAATTTTTTGTAGTTATTATTTTTCTATGACATCATTTTGGGACTTAACCATTTTTCCCAAATGTTTCCATCAATGCCAAAGGAGGATATTTTTAGCAATATGGCTAGATAGATGTATGAGTGTTGTCATTTATGGAAACATATTTCACTATGTAATCAAAGTTAGAAAATTGTCTAAGTGTTGGATAGTTTGCAATAGCACAAAGACAAATATGGTATGTACAGATGATAGACTTTGAGTTAGCTCTTGAACAATTAAGGATCGATATTTGAAAATGTTACGATGATGTATGTTAGTGCATGGATCTATATGGATTGTATGATGTAAGTTACAGAGGAAGTACTAGTACAAGTAATTAACAAAGAAAAATATAGCATGCCAATAAATTGAATTGTATGGCTTAAGGAATTATTTTTATAACAAAATAATTACTTAATCATGATGAACCAACATCTTATCTTATAATTAGTCAAGTGTGTGAAAACATTAAGGCCAACCAAGCATAGTTTTGATAATCTGCAAGGTATAAGTAAAGATCATATCTTGTGCAATAAATGTGAAGTATGTATGAGATATGAACTATTGTGAAGAAAGTACAAGTGCTATGAGCCTTATGCAATACATAATATGATGCATGATTAGAGAAAGTGTGAGATAAGTATTATGTGTATATCTATTCTTATGAAGAAACTTATTTGTATATTGCATGTTAGGGTAGTGGGCTCTTCTAGCATTCATTGTAATTTCTCTACCAACTCCTAATAGAGTTCAAGAAAATCCTAACAAGGTTGAAGATTTTAATAGGGCCTAGTCCTCTAACAAGGAATCAAGGCACTATATGTAATTCATAGACTCCTAACTAGGCCAATATCCTTAATAGGATTCTTTTGTTTAGTGGATCATCTTTTTGGTATCATCCCCATTGGGGTTTCCCTTGGCCAGGGCTTCCCTAGTTAATAAATAATGGTGCTATGAGTTCTCTATGTGTATGGTTATATTTAGTGATCAATATTGTTGGTTAACTTTCATATGCAAGTTATAAATTAATTAACAATATCTAGTTGTGGGAAAAAATTTGTAGAATATTGATTCACCCCTATTGGAATGCAAAGCTATTATGATGATAAATATTTCATTCAATTTTTTGATGAATTTTCTAGAATGATGATTGTGATTTTTTGAAAAGAAAAATACTATGCATTTCAAATGTTTAAGTGGTATTTGGCTAGAGTTGAAAAGGAAATAGGAAAGAGTTTGAAGTGCTTGAGATTAGATAGAGGAGGTAAATTCATATTAGATGTGTTCAACATATTCTGTAATGACAAAGGAATTAAGAGATAAATGAGTGCACCTAGGATTCCACGACATAATAGTATAGTTGAGAGGAGAAATAGATAAATTATGGATTGTGCAAGTATATTGATGATGGAGATAAATGTCTCACAGAAGTATTATAGTGAAGTTGTAAGTACTGCAATCTATACTCTGAACCAAGTTTCAGTGAAGAAAGGTATAAACCAAAAACCTTTTGAAATTTGGTATGGATATGCATTTAATGTTAATTATTTCAAAAAAATTGGAAGCAAGTGTTACATATTGAAAGATGCAAGAAAAGGAAAACTCAATGCAAAAAGTGATGAAGGCATTTTTCTAGGATATTCCACTAAAAGCAAGACTTACAAGTCTATGAATAACAAAATTGTGGAAAGTGAAAATACTAGAGTTGATAAATTCACAGAAATAATAAAGAAGAATACAAGAAAGAACCTAAAGACTACAAGAAATTCATCTATGTTTATGAAGGTGAACCTAGCACATTACCTGAACCACAAATAGTGGTTGTCAAGCATCACCAACCAGGCATTTTTGAGCTACAACACAAGAGTTGTATTGAGCATCAACAAACTATTTAGTGAAGGGTGTTTCACTTAATATCTTAAACACATAATAGAAACAAAGAAATAAAAACAATTTGTGAGAACAAAAAGTGGGCTTCTTATTATCATCGCAAATGCAAAATTATAGAATTTGGGATTACAATCTGATAACCCACATGGGTGCCTTCATTATAGTAATTTGCAAGACAAAGATGTGAACTATCACTGAGATTTTTCGTAGATAATCTACTAGCATTTATTAAATAGGAAATTTTATGCCACCTAGGAAGGTTCTAAACATCAAACTTAATACCTAGGGCTGAAAAACCCTAACAATACATATCGAGTCGACCAAATACACTTTTGACATTTATTTTTAAAGTTTTGGTCAACCCAACTCTCAAAGGCCATAACTTTTAAATGTTGCCCTAATTTTCTATCCTAACCCCTTTTTGGAATCATCAACTTCTTATCTATAGGCTTAGATCGGCATAAGTTCCCATCCATTGATTTTTTGAGACTCATCCGAGCATGTTTAGGACTTCAAAATTGAGCCCAAAGTTTTTTTACCAAAAACTTATACCAAAAATCCATAATAACTTCACTGATACTTATGATATGGCATTAAGTCTAACCTAGCAGGCTGATATGACAGAGATGAACCTCTACCTATGAAATAAGGACGTTCTAAAATTGTATGAATAACTTATTGAGTAGCAAGCTTCCCCAAACAATAACTCTTCATTAAGACAACCCTTATTCAAACAACTAAAATAAAATATTTTTGGTCAATGCAAGATTACTCTTACACCTAGGATGCTCCTCCATTAGAAACTTGGGGTAATTGTGATGCAAAGAGCACAAAAAAAGTGTGTTTTATGGGCCTTCCACAAAATTTCAAAGTTATAGAACCAACTCTACTCTAGCACTCCTTAACCCTTACTATGTTCACAGACCTAATTGGCCTAATTAGGCTTGGATTACAAAGCAAGTAACAAGGAACAGGTGCATAAAATCAGTCCAAAACTTCAAATATATTGTTCCACTAAACGACTAGGTAGGGATTCACATTTATAATTTTTTCCAACCATTGAAATAAATGTAAGAATGTTGCAACTTTTAAGAATAATTTTTCAATGAGGGCAAAATTTAAAATGCCTCATCAATCATTAATAACTTCCATAAATGAAAGAATTAAACCAATCCTTTTTGAGAGATTAAATAAAAGTGAGTTAATAAAATTTTCTCCAAATTCTAGCAAAATCCAAGAAAGAAAATAAAATTTATTCCAATTTCCTCAAAACTATTCATATTATGACAGAATTTGACCAATCTTCACCAAAATGACCATAACTTCTTCCAAACGTAATGAAAATCATCAAAACCAAAACCAAATAATTTAAAACTCATATATTTTTCTCAAAATATAAGTTTTAGGTCTGTATTATTCAAAATGAGTTTGCATCAACCAAAGCATCAAAGAAATTGTAGGAAAAAAACCAAAAAACTGAAATATACAACATCAAAATAAATTTTCTTTCATTCTAAATCCTTCCTCCAACTTCTCCAACTTACCCAAAATTACAATTTTGTATTTTAGAGAAAAAAATATATATTATTTGGAATCTCATTAAACTCTCCAACTAACCTAAAACTACCCATTAACATCTTTAAACCAACTTTTAAAAAGTTGTCACCAAGTTGTAAAAGTTATCATTACAATTTTGGCAACTTTTGAACAACTTTTACAATTATTATTCAAATGATTTCAAACATTCCATAAACCCTTAAAATATTATAGAGATGAACTTAAGACTCAATGTAAGATATTTTCACTATATTTTGATACATTTGAGTAGTTTTGTCACACTTGACATTTGTCAGGACCTTGTAGGTCATTATGCTTTTAATGGCTTTTATAGCCTTACAAAATAATTTGAATGAACTCCAAATAGTATTTATGTCCTTATATAACATTGAAATCATATTAAAGATAATGTAAAATATGAATTTATCCATGAGACATCTAATGAATAGGTGGTCTTGCACCAAATTGGAGAAATGACCCCTCACATCTCAGGTTTTTAGAGGGAAACCAAGATGGTTAACCTCCTCCCTTACTAGCCATTATAAATCTTCTACGGGCCTCTCTTTCCATTTGACTAGGTAATCATCATAGGTTCTATTCCTTGTACTTTTTCCAACATGACTATCCAGTATCTCTTCAATCTCCTTTGTAGCCAAACTAGCTATTGGAATACTCCACTACACTTGTGCAAATTTAGCTCCATCACCTCCTTCATAATACTCTGTCAAATATGAAATGTAAAATACTGGTGAAAAATTCAACTCAATAGGCAACCATAGTTCATAGGAATTTCTAGAATCATGCCTTTTCACTATCTTGCATGGTCTAGACTTCTTCATTTTCGACTTATTATATGCACCCACTAGAAAAAGATCCTTTCTCAAATGAAACATGACTTCACCTTCAATCTAAATTTCCTTATACCTCATTTCCACATCTCCCTTAGTCATGTACTCTATATTCATATTTATATTGTGTTTCCTCACCTCCTCATGGATGTTCTTCAAATGCTCATGAGAAAAATCTTCTACTTTAGCACTACTTATTTCTCCTTTATCCAACTATCTCAATTCATAATTGTTTCTAGGACTAATCCCATATATAATCTAGAATGGTGATTTAACAGTACTCTTGTTGATATAATTATTATATGAAAATTCTTCATATGGTAAAATAAGATCCCATCCTTTTGGTTTATCTCCAACCAAACATCTCAAGAAGTTTCCCAAACTATGATTCACAACTTTTATTTGTCCATCAATCTGTGGATGATGTGATGAACTGAACTTCAAATATGTCTTCAGTTTCTTCCATAATTCACACCATAAATACCTAACAAATTTGGTATCTTGATCTAAAA
Organism: Cupressus sempervirens; assembly: GCA_028749045.1. Taxonomy (NCBI): domain Eukaryota; kingdom Viridiplantae; phylum Streptophyta; class Pinopsida; order Cupressales; family Cupressaceae; genus Cupressus; species Cupressus sempervirens. Next base: position 213,774,690 of record CM053792.1, read on the forward strand.
TTATACTCTTTGGAAAACTTTGAAGTCTATGTTGGCAATATGGCTAGGTAGATAAGTGGGTGTTGTCATTTATGGTAACATATATATTTTGGTATTTCATTGTGAAATCAAAGATAGAAAATTGTTTAAGTATTGGATAGTTTGCAGTAGCACAAAGATAGATTTGGTATGTATGCATGAAAAAATATATGTTAGCACATGCATAGTTGAGGATTAATAGTTGACAGTATCATGATGATATATTTCAATGCATGGAAATATATAGACAGTACAGTGATAGTTGTAGAAGAATTACTAGTATACATAATTAACATAATAGAATAAGGTACAATAGTAAAATTAATTGTATGACTTAAGGAATTATTTTGGTAACAAATAGTGGTGTTATGAGTTCTCTATGTGTATGATTTTTATTATTATTCATCATTATTGGTTTACCTACATATGCATGTTGTAAAGTAATCAATAATATCTAGTTGTGGGTAGAAGTTTGTAGAATATTGATTCACCCCCCCTTCTCTCAGTATTATATATTTCAAAAAATTGGTATAGAGCTCAGTTATTAAGAAGAGGATTAATAGCTTGAGTAAGATCCTTGTGGATATAGAACAATTGAAGAGAAATCTTGAAGAATCTCTTGAGCAAATTGACCTTCTTACAGAAGAAAGAGATAACCTAAAAGATAGGTATGAAGATGAAAAAGATTACATTGGAAATCTAAAATACAAGATTGATCATCTAAAAACTAGTAAGGAATCAAAAGATCATATTAGTGATAATGATCTAGTGTGAATCCTTAAGAAAGAAAATGAGATATTGAAACATCAGTTGAAAATTGTTGAACTTAAGTTGAGTCTGAAGAAGGATGACAATAAGATTGAACCAAATCTTAAATCTCAAAATGTAAACCTAAGATCCTAGTTGTCTCAAGTAACATCTAAATTATATTATATTAAGATAAAGCATGCAAAGTTAGAAAAGTAAGATACTATTGTGAAAGGAGAATTGACACAAGCTAAACAACAGTTAGAGAAGCTTTATTCTAGTAGTGAGAAAATTATTGAACAACTATTTTACCAGGGATCTTCTTAGGATAAGACAGCCCTTGCATATCTTATTGGAGAAAACTCATCCAAGAAAATTGAAGTTAGGATAGAACCAGATCCATTTGTTCAAACCTTAAGCCTACAAAAACTGAACAGAATAGGATTGATTCAAGCATATCTATAGAAGTATCTAAAGAAATTGAGAAAGTTGACTTATCTAAGAAACATGATAAATATAAGAAAATAGAGCAAGTTGATCTATCTGAGAAACATGATGAACTAAAGAAAATACAATAATCACCTAAGGAAGTTAGACATGAATTCAAATATAGATGTTTTCTATGTAATGAAGTTGGTCATAAGAAGACAGATTGTATAGGTAAGTCTTTTAAACCAATCACTAATTTTTATTGTTATAATTGTGATGTTATGGACATAAAGAAGTAGATTGTAAGAAACCTAAGCTTGATAGTAGTGGTGGAAATAGTAGAATGTTTAGAAATACTAACCCTATAGGTAATGAAAGAGGGAGATCACAAAGGAGATCCAATGATGGAGAAAGACCTAATGGAGAAAGAAACCAAATTGTATGTTACAAATGAAACAACCTTGGACATATTGTAAGGAATTATAGAGCACCTGATAGTCAAAATGGAACCAATCAGAGAAGGAATGCACCTGTATGTTAGTTATGCAATAACTTTGGACACATAGAAAGATTTTGCAGAATGGATAGAAGAAATTTCAACAGGAATCTTGATTACGAAGAAACAATAATAGAAATGACAGAAGAAATAGTAATGATAGTGATAATAGTTAGAAGGAAGCACTCAAAGAGCATGTTGATGAATTCAAGGAAGTATTTGTGAAAACTAGTAATCTAGAAATTTCTAATATAGTTTTAGAAGAGCAGTATTTTTATGCATCTAATGGAAGATTAAAGTCAACAATTATTTCTAACTCATCGTATTTGAATTAAGAACTTCCAGTAGAGGTAGCCCATCAATTGATCGAAACTGAAGTTAGAGAGAAAATTAGAACTTGCGTAGTCAACAGAAGGTAGAGGACACAGTGAGGAAGCTATGGTTAAGTGCACATACATTTTTATGATTATAGTAAGTTGTACAGAAGAAAAAAGTCTTACTAGTAATCAGTAGCTTTTGCAGATGAAGTAGATATGCATTTAATGCAAAATTAAATTTGAAATGATTTAAGGATTGCAAATAAGATATTCAGTACCATTTATTCATGCAAAGAGTTTAGAGCATTTGTGAGTGATTTGATAGTGAAATAAGAGCAAATTGAAGCATCTAAAGTGTGAAGTTGAAGAATTCCTAATATGAGATAACAAAGATATTTTACAAAGCTTTCAATTAAATTTTTTAGCATAATCTGTTAACATAATAGAAAGCTAGTTTGTATGTGATTTTAGTGAGAGACCAATGTATAAATTTAAGAAATACTCATTTGTTTCTCTAAGTGATGATCCTTTGGGAGTGTTCTCACAAATTCCACCTAATGTACTTCACATAGAAGATGTTAGAAGCTCCATTCACTATAAATTTGAGAGTATTTGAGATGAATACATTCATAAGGATTTAGGTATAATGTGTAATGAAAACCTAACCTTGAAACCTAAGTTTGCATACTTGAATGAGTTGAACCTAGTCAAGTATATGTTTTATACAAAATTTGATAATCATGAATGGAGTAGGATTATATTGAGTAGAGTACATGAAGAAATGTTATGGGTGGGAGATATACCCACTATAATTGATAATGACCTAATTTATAAGGTTAGAGGACTGAGCAATGAAGGTTGTAACCTGGTAAATGATATCATATTTGGAGGTCAAAATGCATTATGTAAGTCATTTGCAAAACAAATGAAGAAAGAATTTGAGATGTCTATGTTTGGAGAGATCAAGTTATTTGTTGGTTTGTAAGTATATTAGATGAAATATAGTATATACATCACTCATTATAAGTATGTGAAGGAAATATTGAAAACTTTTGGTTTAAAGGATTCAAAATGAGTTAGCACTCCTATGGTGACAAGACACAATATTTCAAAGAATGATGATTTTGCTAATGTGAATTAAACATTGTGCAAGTCTATGATTGGGAAGTTGCAATATGTAGTACATATAATACTTGACATTGCATTAGTTGTTGGGATTGTTGCAAGATTTTCTACAAATCCTAAGGAGAATCATTAGATGGCTATTAAGAGACTTATGAGATATCTAGAAGGAATAGAAGACTATGGTCTATTCTACAAGAAAAATGAGAAATTTGAGTTAAGAGCCTATACAAATGTTGATTGGGCTGAAAACATTGATGACAAAAAGAGTAAAAGTAGTGAAGCATTTTTATTAGGAAAGAGATTGGTCACCTAGACCAATAAGAAAAAAATGTGTGTATCTCAATCTACTACTAAAGTTGAATATGTGGTTGTTACCCTAAATTGTACAAGTGTGGTATGGATCAAACAAGTACTTAAAGGTATGAAGGAGGGAATAAATGAACTTGTGGTACTTTATTGTGATAATACAAGGATTATAAACATATCAAAGAACCTTTTGATGCACACAAAGACTAACCACATTGCAATCAAGTATCATTCTTTGAGAGAGTTGGTTCAAGACAAATAAGTGAGGATGGAATATGTGAATACAAAAGAATAGATAGCAGGTATATTCACAAAAGCTTTACCTAAGGATGTACATGAATATATTAGAGGTAAATTAGGGGTGATACCCCTATCCAAAACTACTTAAGAAGCACAAGTAGTGCCCTACATCAACTAATCTAAATGTTGTATCTTACAACTTGATGTAGTGGATCTTACTTTAGGAGTTGCCTAAACTAATGAAGGAGCTAAACTAGAAGACATACAATCACATGCAAGGTGATAGAGGGAGAACCTAAATTGATTATATCTTCATATAGAGATGACAAATCTTTTGCATTGATGTCAAAGAGGGAGAGATACTCTAATGAGGGAGATATAAGAAAGAGGGAGAAAAGTATCTGATAAGGGAGATATAAGAGAGATACATTGAAGGAGATTGACAAAGCATACATTACCCTATACAGAGGAAGGACATATATTGATAAAGGGAGAAATTTCAAAGATATTATTTTCTTTTTGGTATTGTTGTTGGTATTGGTTTGTCATGAATGCCAGAGGGAGATTATTGATATGAATTTTTTTTGAAGTGAAGAAACTGTAATGGAACAATCATTATTTTTTTAATGATGTCAAACCTACTACCTGCTATTGAAACAATTTCTTTATAGTCTAAAATTTATCATTTAGTTGATTAATGAAGATTATTTGAAAAGAGGAGATAACACAATACCTAGAAAAATGTTGAGTCATTTGGTATGTAAACAAAGCACTAAGACCAAGTAAGACATTGATACTATAGTGTATTGTTTATCTACTTAAATTCTAAAATGAAAGATTACTCAAGTTAAGACTAAAAGAAGATCAAGTAAGAAAAGTGTCTTCCAAGCCTTGTTGAGTAGTTAGTGCAAGCCAAGCATAAATCAGTAGAAGCTAAGTGAAAATCAAGAGGTGTCAAGCAAAGAAGAAAAATAGTGCAAGATGAGTGGATGTTGGTATATTTTCAGTAAAATTTAGTTGGTGTCAAGCATGAGTAAACTTTAGTATTTTCCAAACTAACTAGTGTTGGATGAGTGACAGAATAGTATAGATGTTGAGTGATAGTGAATATTGTTAACATTTTGAGGTGAGTTCAAGGAAGATTATAGAGGAAGTTTCTAGAGGAACAAAATGGAAAGGTGGGTAGATTTATTGAATCCTACCTAACCCTAAAATGGACAATTGTGGATAAGTGGAGAAATATCTAAATTCTTTACTTATAGAGATAGTTGGTTAGAAGTAAAGGTTGCCATGTGTGAGAACCTAAGGAAGACAAGGAATCTAGGGTATCGCTTCATCTAGTGGCCGAATAGAAGAGACTATAGTTAGCATACAAAGCAAGAAGTCTTAAGGGGATGAATGCTTGAAGGGTGAAAAATTTATTAGAGCTAAAGAGTATGAATACCAAATAGAATGGAGGATTGAAACAAAGATCTATAATCTGCAATTGATTTGTAATTTTTTATCAGACCAAGTCCTATTGTTACTTTCTAATAATTGTATCTGTGTGGATAAAATCTTTTGGGTTAAGGTTGAACTAACGGTCATTTGTAAATCCTTTAATTGGGTGACATTATAAAGTCTTCTAATAAGGCTCACTCCTAACAGGGTGGTTGAAATCCTTTAACCAGGTCAGATTTAACAGTGTGTGTTGTAACATTTAATAGGGTTGGCCTTTTACAGGGCATCACTTTAGAAGAGTGAGAATTAGTAGCATGTTATTGGTGGTTTTTCCCAAAGTGAGAATAAAATCCTTGTATCAAATTGTGAGAATGTTCTTATGGTGTTGCATGTTTACATTTCTAAAAAGTTGTTTTAACCTAGGATAGTAACCTACAAAGTTAAAGTATTGTATGATCTAATGGATGCATGCATGTTGAGATTTTATGAATGTGGATCTAATTAGTACTAAAATTTTGTATTTGTACATCTAGACCTTAGATAATTGATTCACCCCCCTCTCACTTATTCTAAATAATTCCAACAATTGGTATCAGGATAATTAACGGGTGGTGATTGGTCTTAGTGCTTCTTTTATATACCAAATAAATCAACCTTTCTCTAGTGTTTTTGTTATCTCCTCTTTTCAAATCATCTTCATTAATCAACATGATAGCTTTTAGACCAAAAATAAATTATCTCACCAATAGGTAGTAGGTTTGACATCATTAAAAAAATCATGATTGTTCCATTATAGGTTCTTCACTTCAAAATAATCTCATATCAATAATCTCCCTCTTTGGCATTGATGGCAAAACAATACCAACAAAAATACCAAAATGAAAATAATATTTTCAAAATTTCTTCCTCTATTAATATATGTCCTTCCTCTCTATAGGGAAATGTAAGCTTTTTCAATCACCTTCAATGTATCTCTCTTATATCTCACTTGTTAGATTTTTTTCTCCCTCTTTCTTATATATCACTCGTTAGAGTATCTCTCCCTCTTTGACAACAATGCCAAAGACTTGTCATCTTTGTATGCATATATAATGAATTTAGGTTCTCCCTCTATCTAGTTCAGCTCCTTCATTACTTTAGGGAGCTGCTAAAGTAAGATCCACTACATCAAGTTGTAAGATACAACATTTAACTCATTTGATGCAAGACACTACTTACACTTCTTAAGTAGCTTTGAATAGGGATATCACCCCTATTTTATCTCTAAGATATTTATGTGCATCCTTAGGTAAATCTTTTGTGAATATATTAGCTATCTATTCTTTTGTATTCACATATTTCATCCTCACTTCTTTGTCTTGAACCATCTCTCTTAAGTGATGATACTTTATTGCAATGTGTTTAGTCTTTGTGTACATCACAGGATTCTTTAATATGTTTATAGCACTTGTAATATCATGATAAAGTACCACAGGTTTAGTGATTTCCCTTTTCATACTATGAGTAACTATTTGATCCATACCACATTTGTATAATTTACTACAGTAGTCACATATTCAACTCCACGAGTAGATTGACATATATAGTTTTTTTTTTGGTCTAGGTGACCAATCTCTTTATTAAGAAAATTTCTCCACCACTTGTACTATTTTTGTCATCAATTTTTCTATCCCAATCATCATTTTTATAGGCTCTTAACTCAAAATTGTCATTTTTCTTGTAGTATAGACCATAGCCTTTTGTTCCTTTTAGATATCTCATAATTCTCTTAACATCCATCAAATTATTCTCCTTAGGATTTGCATAAAAGCTTGCAACAATCCCAATAGCTAATACAATGTCAGGTCTACTATGTACTACATATTTTAACTTCCCAATCATAGACCTGTACAATGTTTAATTCACATCAACAGAATCATCATTCTTTGAAGTTTGTGTCCTACCACCAAAGGTGTGCTAACTGGTTTTGAATCCTCTAAACCCAAAAAAAATTCAATATTTCCTTTACATACTTATGTTGAGTGATGTATGTACCATATTTCATCTTATATACTTGCAAACCAACAAAGAACTTGATCTCTCAAGACATAGACATCTCAAATTCTTTCTTCATTTCATTTGCAAATGACTTACATAATGCATTTTGACCTCCAAATATGATATCATCAACAAAAATTTCAGCTATTAAAATACCTTTACCTCCTTCTATCTTGAAGTATGGATTGTTGTTATCATCAGTCTTCTCAAAACCAATCTTCACAAGATAATTGTGAAGCCTTTTATATCATGCTCTTGGGGCTTTCTTTAAACCATACAAAGCTTTATATAGTCTACATACCATGTTCTTGTTGTTTGGATCAATAAATCCTTTAGGCCATTCTATGTAAACCTCTTCTTCTAATATAGCATTTAAAAATGTTGACTTCACATCTATTTGATAAACTTTGAAACCTTTGTATGCGAAGTAGGAAAGAAGAGTTCTTACTCCTTCCAATCTTGCAACTGGGGAGAATGTTTCTCCATAGTCAATTCCTTCTTCTTTTGTACCTCTTTCAAACTAATCTTTCCTTATTCCTTGTGACTTCACCATTCTCATCTAACTTTTTTTTGTACACCCACTTGGTTCTAATCACATTCTTGTTCTCTAGTCTAGATACTAGAGTCCATGTTTTGTTCTTCTCAATCTGATCAATCTCTTCTTTCATAGATTTACTCCAATCTTCATTCTCTAAGCCATCTTTCACCATATTAGGCTCATGCATTATAAAAAAACATGCATCACTTCTTAGCCTATTCCTTGTCATTGGTCTAGCTTCTTTATCTCCAATAATTTATTCAGAAGGATGACATACTTTGACAATATTGGTTCTGCTTTTATTTCTTCAATGGGTCTGTCAACTTCATAATCACTATATACTTCTCTATCAGGTAGATTAGCATTCCTTTCATGTGCACTTATCTTAGAATAAGAATGTATCTTAGGTTCTATATGCAACTTGGCTCCTGACTATAACTTGGTTCCTAAATGCAACTCGACATTCATTGTATGTGACTCAACAGTCACGGAAACTTGTTGTTGATTTACAACTTGATTTACAAAAATTTCATCGGTAGGCATACCTTCATAAAATTACATAAAATATTTGTACTATTTAGGTTCCTTCATAGGTTCAACTTCACATACCTCTGTATATTCATAAAACTTCACATTTATACTTTCCACAACTTTGTTAGTCTTCGTATTCAAACTCTTGTAAGCTTTAATTCTTGTGGAATAGCCAAAGAATATACCTTCTTCACTTTTAGCATCTAATTTACCATTCCTAAAATCCTTAAACATACAACACTTTCTTCCAAATACCTTAAATTATTTTACATTGGGTTAGTATCCTCACCATAGTTTAAAAAAATGTTGAATGAGTACCTTTCTTGACTTGTACATGGTTCAAGGTATAGACATCTATACTTACAACTTCTCTCTTGTATTTCAAAGCAACATTCTTCTCCATCATGAGTGTTCTAGCATAGTCCATTACAGATTTGTTCTTCCTTTCAGCAATCCCATTTTGTGGAGGGGTCTTAGGTGTGTAAGTTTGTCTCTTGATTCCTCTATCATTACAAAATATATAAAACTCATTTGATGTAAATTCTTGTCATATCCCCATTTTAAGATAGAATTTTAATATTAGTTAGATAATATAATGTTATTACATAAATAATAAAGTTATATTAAAACTAATACTAAAATATAAAACAAGCAAATAATAATATAATATTATTAATAAAATAATATTTATTATGATATTTTAAATAATTAAAAAATAATCAAATTTCTATAAGTAAACAAAGAAGTAAAATTAAATACAAGAGACAATATTATAGAAAGTATGTTAACTTTCTGAATAGAATTTAATAATAAATAAAATAAACAGAATTAAAATAAACATAATTAATTAAGTAAATAAATAATATAACATAGAATAATATAAGTTAACTAAATCTAATGATAATTCAAGAAATGTTTAACAAATAGATATGACTTCTTAAAATTAATACATAAAAGGGAGGAGAGTTTATTTTAGAGGGAAGAAAAAAGGAAGAGAAGAGGAGAGGAATTCAAAAGGAAAAATGGAAGAGAAAAGTAATATAAAGAAAATAAAGAAGTGACATTCTTAAAAGGTATCAATGATATTGAAAGGATGTGAACCTTTTGAAAGGGTCATAATTATGAACAGTTGTGACTCTTCAAAAATATTTTGATTATAAAGTATTGGGACTTTTCCAAAGGATTTTTATGAAGTGTTGTGTCTTTTCGAAAGGATTATAATTATGAAGTGTTGTGACTTTTTAAAGGATTTGTATTATGAAAGGTTGTGACTCTTGGAAAAGACAAAATGAAATATTTTTTCCTTTCCTTATAATTAGAAAATGAAGAATTTTGGAAAGTAAATATAGAATTGAGATCATCTAGAAGGAATTCTTCATTGAAGGGTCGACAAAGGATAGAGCCACATGGACTAAGAAAAGAAGAAGGTAAGAAAGATATGTTTATGGATTATATTTATTTAATTATGTTTATGAATTTATTTATATTAATAAATCATACTTGTGGATTATATTGTGTTAACCTATGGGGTTAGCATCATGAGACTTGAAGCATGGAACATGTGAGATATTAAGATCTTCATTATTTTCCATGGCCAAGAATTGATATCAAAGCATGGAGCATGGAGATATTAAGATCTCCATTGTCCACCATGGTCAATAATCAATGTGCCAAAATATTCTAATGTTATCAACATATGCATATGTGAGTAGCCTTGGATAGAGGATGCCTGTCCAAGAAGAATCTTAAGGGGTGTGCTCTCAAGAAGACAACAAAGTAGCTATGAGTTAGGAAGCCTGACTTGGAGATGTCCTTAAGATTGGGGTTAACTTAGAGGGTAGAATAATATAATTATTTTTGTTATTTTTGTGATTCTAAACCATTATTTTGCAAGAATTACTTATCCCAAACTAACTGTAATAGTGGAGACATTACAATTCTCCACCTCTATCAAATCTCAGACATTTCAAGCTTTTTCCTGTCTCCTTTTCAACTCTAGATAAGTACCACTTAAACATTTGGAAAGCATCAAATTTTGGTTTTAGAAATGTAACTATCATCATCCTAGAGTAATCATCAAAAAATAGGATAATATACTTGTCACCTTTATAGCTTTTCACATCAAGTGGTCCACACAAATTAGTATAAACTAATTCCAAAATTTCTTTAGAGGTGCGAGTCTTACTCTTAAAACTAGATTTTGTCATCTTGCCTAACTGACATTGTTTGCAAATCATATTTGTAGATTTCTTCAGTTTGGGAAAACCTATAACTTTTTTCATGTAATTGATACTCACTAAGTTATCAAAGTTAACATGACATAACCTCTTGCGTCATAACCACACATCATCAAATTCTACAACAAGACAAGTAGCATCATTCATGTCAAGATAAAATAGATTACCTCTAGTCAGATCACCTTTTCTAATTAGTTTTCCATTAGTGTTACAGATCTTTTCTATCTTGTTCTCAAACTCAACTTTGCAATCTAAACTATTGAGTTGTGAAAATCTCAACAAGTTATAGTTAAGTCCTTCTACATAAGAAGGATTGTCACACATGATCTTTTCTATCAGTTTGATTGATCCTTTACCTTTTATCAGACAGGGTGCATCATTACCAAATTACACTATTTCCATTGTAATAATCAATGGTAATTAACTTACTTTTATCTCCAACCAAATTATGTGAACAACCACTATCAATGACATGTGCTAATATATTCCTAAGTTTTAGATTTGTGTCAAAAGATTTGAGGGTCCTATAGTCGAGCCCTAGGTTGAATATTCACATATATTCAACCAATTTGGTGAGGGTTTGTTGGGTAAATGAAGAGGTGGAAGTCTAGAACTTGGTAGATGATTTTTTTAGGTTGAGATAAGCTAGATGAAGACCTTCCACATCAATTTTTGTGCCTAGGAACTCATTCTTGCAATTTTTCAGGTATTCCAAGCCTCTTTTGGCTAGTTAGGCCTAAAAAGCCCATCTGAGCTCATGGGTATTAAAGTAAGTTAGAGAATTCAAACTTGGGGGATAGATAGAAGGCCCAAAACGGTATTTGAAATTGTAATTTTTTTCCAAGTTATTTGGGGATTTTCTAAGTTCTTTCCCTAAAACCCATAAAAGTACTACTAGGAGTAATTAGGCCTCTTAGTGCATTTGATAGTTGTGGAATTTGGGGAATACAAACTACATTGGAATCCTTGTTCTTGTGTATCCCTTGAAGTATTCCAATAATTGGTTGGAGTTAGGGAGTTGGGTAGTGATCATTTCCAAGTTTGTGCCCTAGGATCCAAGGTTCGTTGTTAGAGTCACTTGGTGAAGTTTATGAAGAAGTTCATAGGAGTTGTTCTAGAGGTTTGTGGAAAGTTGAAGTGTGGAAAAAGGACTCTTAGAGACTCTTGTGAAGGTATAAGGTTTCCTTGAAGGATTGAGAATGATCCCACAATAATGGGTTCCACTTTTTGACCAATTTTGACTCTGAAATCAATATTTTTGCAACAAACGTCACATTCAAGTGACTATATCTCCAAAACTATAAATAATTTCAAGATGACATAAACTAGTGATTTTGAGTACTTTGTTCCTACTTTGTAACCATATTTTTTAATCTAAATTTTTATTTTTTTTTATGTCAATTTTTTTTATCTCCTCCAAAAAGTGGTACATAATAAAATTCAATATTTTAAAAAGTGACAGTCCGTTTGACACACATAACTTTTTTTCTAGAAATGATAATGAAGTAATTCTTTCTGTGTTGGATTTGTAGCATCAATATCCAGTGTCTGCATTTGGTTTGATTTATTTTTGTTGAATATTGTATAGTTTATGAAGTTTTGAAGTGACATGAACCGTAATTCAGACATATGTTCCGTTTGACACAGATAATTTGAAGTCAATTTATCATAAACCATTTTTTTTTTTTGAATAGAAAGGTATCTCAATAAGCTAGTGCCTCCATATTTTTCAAAAAAAATTTGACCTAATTTACTAATTTTTCTGAGGTGTCAAAGTCGGTTGATGTTCAATTGGTAATGAACCTATAATGAGTTAAACTCATATTTGAAAGTCTTAATGATTAAATTATGTAATAAAATTATAGTTGTTGGAAAGCTTGCTTCGAGAAGCACATTTTGAAATTTTTTATTTTACAATAGGAGATCATTCTCCTACAATTATGGCAGTCAAAAGAGCAAAAAAAGGGAAAAAAGAAAAAAAGGTTAAAATTGTTGTGATTTTGCATGTTCATGCGAACGTGGCGTTTGCGCGAACACGTTTACCATGTTCGCGTGAACCTATGTTTGTGCAAACATACGAAATATGTTCGCGTGAACATGATTGAAAAAAAGGTTCACGCGAACACAATAAGTGTGTTCGCGCGAACATATGGTAAACTCAATTTCTCATTTTGAATTTTTTATCTTTTTGTTCATCCCACTAAAGTGGAACCCATTATTGTGGGTTCACCCTTTAGCGTTGGACTCATTCACACTTTTTCTAAAGACCTCTACACCAAGTGGTATCAAAGCCATTAAGGTCTAGTGGAAATGGTAGAGGAGGATGTTCCCTTGAGGGTCACTAATATAGAATTGGCAAAGATTTTCAAGGAGTAGGTTGTTGAGAGAAGAGCCATGAGAGAAGAAAATAGGACTATAATAAGAGAGATTTAGAAGTTCAGGGGGAAAGTACACAAAGGAGACTAAGGAGAGTCTGAGGGAGAAGAAAAGGAGGAAGCTGACTTGCCTCATGTACCTAAAGATTAGACAATGATTATGGTGGCCTTGCAGAGGGTAGGGAAGAATGGTAAAGGAGATTTGCCCATGTTTGATGGGAAAATAGAGCCAGAAACATGTATGGAGTGGCTAGAAGCCCTTTAAAACTATTTTGGATACCCCTGCAAGTTAGAAAGTTAAGATAACAAAGTCTAAATTGAAGGAACCAGCATTGCTTCCTTCAAAATGGAAGGATGGAAGAGGAAAAGAAGCCCATATCCATATGGAAGAGAATGATGGAAAAGATAATGAAATGATTTATTTCTAGTTTATGATCCACAAGAAATTGCAAAACTTTAAACATAGGGACATGGATGTGAGCACCTACACGCAAGAGTTTCATACATTGACTCTTAGGGCTAAGGTAAATGAAAATGAAAAAAAAAAAAAAAGGCTTGCTAGGTATATAAATGGCCTCAAGTACAACATACAAGATCAACTGACTTTATCATTAGTGGATTCAATACACAAATATTATCAACTTGCTCTTAAGATTGAAGACAAATTCAAGAGGAAGAATGATCAAAATAAAGGGAGAGGAAATAACTTTAGAGGTAAAGGAAGCTTCCAAGGAAGGGTGTCAACACCAAGAGATCAAGGAGAGTCAAGAAATTAGGAGAATGATAAAGACACAATTTCTAGAGGAAGCTTTAGAGGAGGTAGAGGAAACAATACAGGGAAATCAAATGGGAGAGACAATCATGTGTTCACTAGCATATGTTTTTCCTGTAACCAAGTGGTCCATCATTCCTTCAGATGCTGAAGCAATAATGGAGCAAGCACAAGCCACCAAAGTAATGATAGGAGAATACAAATTTCCCAAGAGGAGGATTGGCAAAGTGTGACCTCTCACCATTCAAGCATTTCCAGACCTATTGAGCCTGAGCAAGGAGAATGCATCATGTTCAATAGAACACTCTTGAAGATGCCAATGTAGAAGGAGCCTCCCCAAAGAAAAGCCTTATTTGGGACACAGTGCAAGGTAAATGGCAAGGTTTGTAAGGTTATTGTTGATTCTAGTTCAACACAGAACTTATCATCAATATAAATGACTAATAAGCTTGGTTTGAAGAAATTTCCATACCCAATCCCTTACAAGGTGTCTTAGCTAAAGAAGGACCAACAAACCATAGTAAATGAGCAATTTTGGGTAGAATTTCTAATAAGAGAGTACAAAGACAAGGTTTTGTGTGAAGTAACTAACATGGATGCATGCCATCTCCTTTTAGGGAGACCATGGTAGTATGATTTTGATGCCCAACATGAGGGGAAATGACACCACTGTCTAAGGGTGAAATGGGAAGATCCTTGAGTAATAGTGTCACCCTAGTTGGGGATAAAGAATTCTTGAAAGTCCTTAAGGAGGAAAATGTCCCATATTTTTCCATAATTTTGAAACCAAAAATAATAACAAATCTAGTTAGGAGAGTAAGTCCAAAGGAAGTTAAAGACCTATTAGACCAGTACAAAGGTATAATTATTGATGAAAAGATAGACACCTTACCACTGATTCACTGTATTGACCTTATCCCTTGTTCCATATTTCCTAATAAAGTGGCCTACAAACTAATACCAAAGGAAAATGTAGACGTGGCTATGAAGATACAAGGTCTACTAGAGAAGGCTTTTATAAGAAAAAGTATCAACCCTTATGTTGTTCTAATAGTACTTTCACCCAAGAAGGAAGGTACATGGAGATTGTGTACTGACTCCAAAGAAATCAATAGGATAACTATCATATATAGGTTCCCAACAGCTAGAATGGAAGATCTCATGAATTTCCTAGGGAGTGCAAAGCATTTTTTCAAAATTGACTTGAAGAGTGTCTACCACTAGATAAGGATTGGAGAGGGGGATGAATGGAAAACTACATTCAAGACCAATGAAGGATTGTTTGAATAAGCTGTAATGCCATTGGGCCCGTCCAGTGCTCCAAGCACCTTTATGAGGTTAATGAATGAAGCCCTCAAACATTTTATAAATCTTTTTATTATTGTTTACTTGTATGATATCTTAATTTTTAGTAAATATAAAGATAAAGAAGAACATCTAATGCATCTTGATATGATATTAAAGAGGTTACATGAGGAGCAGTTAAAGATCAATTTGGAAAAGTGTGTGTTCTTGTAGGAGGAACTTGCATTCCTTGTGTTTTTCATCTCAAAGGGAAACCTAAAGATGAATACCTCAAAAGTAGAAGTCATACTCAATTGGTCTACTCCAAGATCAAGTAGTTAGGTAAAAAGTTTACATAGCCATGCTAGTTTCTATAGAAAATTTGTTAAGAAATTTAGTGGGATAAGTAAACCTATGACTAATACTGTCAAGGGGGGAACAAAAGATCAATTTGAATGGACTAAGGATGTAGACTAGCCATTGGAATATTTGAAGACAAGGGTAGCACAACAACCAATACTAGTTTTGCTTTATTTTAACAAGGTCTTCACTATAGAGTGTGATGCTAGCAAGAGGGCAATTGGTGGTGTTTTAAGCCAAGAGGGTAGGCCTATGGCCTTTTTCAATGAAGAAACTAAATGAGGCAACACAAAAATACTCCACTTATGATCTACAGATGTATGTAATGGTTTAATCCCTTAGGAAATATAGGCATTATTTACTACCTAAGTAATTTATTGTTTACACTAACAATCAGGCATTAATATTTTTGAATAGAAAGGAGAAGTTGAACCATAGGCATATCAAATGGACATAGTACCTATAATCATACATCTTTTCAATCAAACACAAGAAAGGGGTGACTAACAAAGTTATTAATGCTTTGAGTAGGAGAAACCTAGCTATTCAAGAAGTGTAGTTGGAAAGTGTTGGTATACCTACTCTAAAAGACATGTACATCAATGATGAATATTTTAAGGAAGCCTATCAGGTTTGTTTGGAGTTAGGGGATAGGAATCACACTAATTTTGTAGAGTACCTTATGCAAGAAGGACTTTTTCTTAAAGGCAGTCAATTATGTATACCTCAATGCTCAATGAGGGAAAACATAATCAAAGAGAAACATTGTGGGAGTCTAGCTAGTCATTTTGGTCTTGATAAAACCTTAGGGTTAGTAAGGAAATTCTACTTTTGGCCTATAATGTAGAATGACATCAAAAAATTTGTGGACACTTGCCTGATCTGTCAGAAGGCTATAGGAAAAAGTTCAAATTAGGGGTTATACATACCATTGCTAATACCTAAAAAGCCTTGGGATTCAATCGGCATGGACTTTCTCTTAGGTTTTCCTAGGACCAATTTTTCATATGATAGGATATATGTTGTTATAGATTGGTGCTCCAAGATGGAACACTTTCTACCTTCTAAGAAAATAATGATTCTTATATCATTGTGGGCCTATTCTTCAAAGAAATAGCAAGACTTGATGGACTACCTCTAACCATTATTTTAGCTACTGACCCTAAGTTTGTAGGACATTGTTGGTGTACCCTGTGGAAAAGATTGGGAACTAACCTTGCTATGTCATCTACCTATCACCCACAACTTGATGGGAAAACTAAGGTCATAAATAGATCCCTAGGTAACCTCCTCAAATTAAGTTCTCCTATAATGACTTTGTCAATAGAAGTATAGGCTTTAGTCCCTTTGAAATTAGATCTATAGAGAGCATTGGATAGAGGAGTGCATTGGCAGATGATTTTGTTGACGTGATGAAAGACATTCACCAACAGGTCAGAGACAGATTGTAGCAGAGTTCTCAAAAATAAAAGCAAGCAATAGACATGAAGCAAAGAGAAACACATTTTAAGGTTGGGGACATGGTCATGGTCCACCTTAATAAGGAAAGACTTCCTAAAGGGAAATATACAAAATTATACATGAAAAAGATTGGGCCATTTCAAATTCTCAAACAATGTTGTACAAATTCATACAAGATTGATTTACCTCCTAATATAGGCCTTTAACCAATATTTAATGTATCTGATATTTATGCATATAAGACTTCTAATCCTACTAACATTGATGATGTAGGTTCTAAGGATGTACTTCAGGATCTACCAAGATAAAGCCCTCCAATTATTGAATGCATTTTGGAAAAGAGGATCAGTAGGAAGACTAGAAAGCATACCTATTATGATTATTTGATCAAATGGTAGGATAAATCCTTGGAGTAAGAAACTTTGATGTCTATGAAGGATATTGAGAAGACTGGTATAAAATTTGCAGACATTCCCACACAAGGGACTTCAGTGTCTTTTGGCCAGAGGAATATGGTGTAGGGTACCAAGATGATTAAACTAATAACAAAGTAGATCAAGGCAAATGGTGACCTTGTGGAAGATCTGTAATGATTGAAAATAAAGATGTTTTAATTTTATTTTGGTATCTAATAAGCAATGATCCTATGTTTGGTCAAGGAACTTTAGGTGTGCTTACAAACCTAATTCACTTAGTCCAAAAGGATCCTAAATTGCATATTTTGAGTAAATAGGAGTATTTAATATGTTTTATCATCAATTTACCTTAATAAGGTTTGTATAAAGGCAAATAATCAAGTAATAAGGCCTTAAGTGAAAAAAATATAAAAGTTTCTTATTTGCAATTTTTGTTGTTGACAACTTTTGTCAAAAAGTGCAACTTTTCACCCAATAGTCCCAACCTTTCAAATATCAATTTTAACCATTGGAGATTATGTATTTAGGCATCCACACTCTAGAAAAAATTAGAGGTGTGAAGTATTGTACGAAAAAATCAATTTTGAGGAGAAACAAGTAGATTTTCTTAGTATTTATTGTGTATACAAAGTTGTATGGATTGGGTGACTAGATCTGATGTCATGATTAGATAGAGTTGTGATTACTAATTCCATATTATTTGATTTACCTCATTTTTTTTAAGTTTGAAGGGTGATATCATTTCTTTTTTCTAAGACTAATTCAGTAAACCCTAAACTTGAGGGTTTTATTGGCTTTTTGGTCCTAACTTGTAACTCCATTCTTGGAATTCAATGACCTCTTGGATTTTACAAGGTTAGGAAATGTACTAATATATTCCTAAGTTTTAGATTTGTATCAAAACATCTAAAGATCCTATGATTGAGCCCTATGTTGAATATTAACATGTATTCAACCAATTTGGTGAGGGTTTGTTGAGTAAACGAAGAGATGGAAATTTATAACTTGGTAGATGATTGTTTCAAACTGAGATAAGTTAGATGAAGACATTCCACATCAATTTGTGTCCCTAGGAACCCATTCTTTCTATTGTTAAGGTATTCTAAGCCTATGTGAGTTTAGGGGTGTTGGAGTAGGTTAGAGAATTAAGAGTTTGGGGATAGATAGAAGGCCCAAAAGGGTATTTGAAATTGTGTTTTTTTTTTTCAATTTCTTTGGGAAATTTTTAAGTTGTTTCCCTAAAACCCATAAAAGTATTATTAGGAGCAATTAGGCCTCTTAGTGCATTTGATAGTTGTGGAAGTTGGGGAATCCAAACTACACCAAAAACTTGGTCCTTGTGTGTTCCTTGAAGTGGTCCTAGCATTGGTTGGATGCAGGGAGTTGGGTAGTGACCATTTCAAAGTTTGTGCCCTAGGATCCAAGGTTGGCTTTTAGAGTCACTTGTTGTAGTTTGTGGAGAAGTTCAAAGGAGTTGTTCTAGAAGTTTATGGAAAGTTGAAGTGTAGAAAAGGGAGTCTTAGAGACTCTATTAAAGGTACAAGGTTTCCTTGAAAGATTGAGTGTTGGACTTGTTCACACTTTTGTTGAAGACCTTTGCATTATATTTTGCTTGGCATTCATACTCTTCAATCAGATAGCTTGTTCACCCTTCAATCATTCATCCCCTTAAGCCTTCTTTCTTTGTATTTCAACTATATTATCTTCTATTTGGAAATTAAATGAAGTAATACCCTAAACTCCTTGTCTTCCTTATGTTCTTGCAAATGACAACCTTTGCTTATGACCAACCATCTCTATAAGTAGAGAATTTAGATCTTTTGTCACTTAACCACAATCATCCATTTTAGGGTTAGGTAGGATTAGGTAGGATTCAATGAATCTACCCACTTTTTGATTTTTTTCCTCTAGAAACTTCCTCTACAATCTTCATTGAATTCACCTAAAAATGGTTTACCTTGAATTCTGTGCCACTAGCTCATCATAGTTATCTTCCACACACTTCACATAATTCAAGAAATCAAATTAGTTAGCTTAGATTTGTCAAATATTCAATTTAACATTATTTTTTGTCACTGGGCTTGCATTATTTTTCTTCTTTTCTCAGCACCTCTTGATTTTCACTTGGCTTCCACTGATTTCTGCTCGGCTTACACTAACTGCTAGACAAGGCTTTGCAGACTCTTTTCTGACTTGATCTTCTTTTAGTCTTAACTTGAGTAATCTTTCATTTTAGACTTTAAGTAGATAAAAAATACACTATATTATTAATGTCTTACTTGGTCATAGTGCTTTTTATATATACCAAATAAATCAACCTTTCTCTAAGTGCTTTTGATATCTCCTCTTTTCAAATCCTCTTCTTCAATCAACTAAATAATAGCTTTTAGACCAAAAAGTAATTGTCTCACCAATAGGTAGTAGGTTTGATATCATTGACAAAATAATGATTGTTCCATATAGGTTCTTCACTTCAAAACAATCTCGCATCAACAAGTAAGCTATATGACTTCTATACCTAAAGCCACTAAGGAGAGTCTGCAGTCAAAGGAAGCAAGCCTTGTGTATATTGAAGAAAGCTCATCGAATGTTGTTGAAGAAGAGGTTGAGGAAATTCAAAAAATTATACCACCTCCACATATTGTTATTGAGACTGAGTCCATGCAAGTGGATAGTACTCATGTAATAGTAGATGATAAATAAAATCATTTTGCAGAGTATGGGAGCAACATTTTTGGCAATATTCTATCTTAGATGAATAGGATGATGAGGAAAAGGAGAAGAGAAATGTTGAAAAGAAGAAGATTGAAGAAGAGGAAAAGAAAAGGGAAGAACAAGAAAAAGAGATGAAGAGGATTGAAGATGAAAAGAGAAAAGAGGAAGAGGAAAGAAAGAAAGAAAACAAGAGAAAGGAGGAAGAAAGAATTAAAAAAGAAAAGAAAGAGAAAGAAAGGAAGTAAGAAGAGAAGAAAATTACTAAACTACAAGTAGTTACACCTATTGCAACAGCTACCCTAGCAACAACAATTCATATATTTCCTATAATATCTAATGAGGGTGATGATCAAAAGAGTTTGATGACTTCTTTGAGAAAGTTATTGGAGAAGAACAAGTTCGTTAAGACTTTAGAGAGAACTTTGCTAGAAGTTCAGGAAAGAATACAAAAAAAAATATAGACCACTATTGTAGAACTTGACATTCAGAAGAAGGGAAAGGAAATGATAATATCATCTGATGTAGAATTTTTCACTTTGATATTGTTATTATGCAAGCTCATACTAAGCATGATGCATCATTGTTTGACAAAGTATGCACAAATGTCAGAAATTACTTAAAAAATTTGAATATTTGTATAAAGGAGTTTAGGAAGAGCATAGATGAAGGAAAGAAATTGTATGGACAATGCCCAATTTCATACAATGACTTATCAGAGTTTGATAACATAATCAAAGGTAGAATGAGTGAGCTTTAAATACTCAATATCATATTATACCAACCAGATGCGACCATTGAGAACATTGAAGCAGAAATGGAGATAGTTCACAATGCTATCAGAGGCATTGAATTTGAAAAGGAGAAGGTGATAAAGACATTTTATAGCCTTGGAGAATATTTATCACCTAAATTTAGCATTTTGTTGAGGTAATTGGAGAAGTGTCTTGCAACAAAGGCATCCTATGACAAATTTTCCTACATAGATTTGAGCACAGTAGAAGTTGCATCATATGCATTATGTGCATTTATCATTATATCTAATATAGTAAAAGAAAATTGGAAGTAGAAGTTTGAAAAGATAAGACTTAGTTTTGCAAATTGTATATCAAGAATTTCAAGTTGAATAAAGAAAGGTAACCCAATTTTGTTTTGTACATATCTTGACACCTTTGTCATTTATGTCAAAGGAGGGGAATAATGTAAAGGAAAATTGTATAAATTATATAAAATAATAAAATAAAAAATTGTGTACATATATGTAAGGGGGAGCTTATCTATGTATGTAGGAAATCATTTTAAGAGTAGAGATAAGGAATGTAATGATCCATTAAGACATGAATAAAAATTTCAAGTTTTGAAGGCCAGTTTTGAGTAGTATCTTTTATTGTATTTATTGTTGTTTTGTATGACACCATTTTGGGACTTAGCCATTTTCCCAAATGTCACCATCAATGCCAAAGGGGGAGATTTTTGAAAATATGGCTAGGTAGATAGATTAGTGTTTTCATTTATGGAAACAAATATATTTTGGTATTTCATTGTGAAATTAGAGGTGGAAAATAGTCTAAATATTGGACAATTTGTAGGAGCACAAAGATAGATTTAGTATGTACAGATTATAGAGTCTGAGTTAGCACATGCATAGTTGAGGACTGATAATTGATAGTGTCATGATGATATATGTCAATGCAAAGATCTGTATGGATAGTATGGTGATAGTTACAGAGGAATTACTAGTATAGGTAATTAACAAAACAAAATAGGGTATGACATTTTGGAATTACAAGCGAAAAGAGTAAACTTCTAAGTGGGGGGTGAATCAACAGTTTAAATTTGGACCCATTAAAACTTTCACCATTCATTCATCATATGAATTCAATATGTAAACTGAAATAACATGTAAGCATATGCATCTAAATCATGTAAACAAGTAAGCAATCACATACATAACACCAGATATGATTACCCAAAAACTCTCCAAGTGAGAAGGTAAAACTGGGGTGGGGATGACAACACAAATATTCACTACTGTAGTTGTAAAGTGTATCCAATTAAGGTTACAATGTCTTGACCATGAATCATGATCTACCCTATGAAAGGTCTAACCTGTTAAAGGCATACAAAGACTATTAGGTCTCACCTTGTTAGAGAATTTCAACACCCTATTAGAAGTGCGCCTTGTTAGAGGACTTCAACTTACAACTATATAAGAACGCTATTAAAGGATTTCATACAACCTATTAGGACTACTCTATTAGGAGATTTAACTGAAATCACCTATTAAAATGTCTCAGCATAGATTTTTTGATTAGTACTTGCTTTCCTGATGACAAATCACCTCTACACAATTGTCTTTTGATCCTTCACAATCAAATGTCTCAATGTTTTATCCTTTTCTCTATTCTATGTTCTTCTCTAACCAATTATGGAATTCACTCTTAATTCTAAGTCACCTTGAATGTTTTGTAAACTATCTTGTTCACTCCTCCAATTCAATCACTCACCCATAAAGAGTTAAAGGCTTCATCCTCCTTAAGAAGACTTAGGTGTTTTAGGATTAGTTATGAATCTACGGCTGAGATTCATCCATACTACCACTTAAACCTTCCCATTTTCTGATTGGCTACATGCAATTGCATAGGGAATTCACATATAGATCCATCCTTATCTCCAAAAAGATTGTAATCTATCCTTAAGTCAGCTCAAAAATGGTTTATATATTTGTTTGTGCCATTAGAAACAAATATATCAAAATTGTTTCACTTGGCATATGGAGTCTCAGATGCTTAGCATGCACTATTCTATATACTATGACTCAACACCTGCATTACTCAACATTGACTATTTACTTGGCTCCTGAATCACTTGCCATGGTCTATCTACTTGGCACCTGAGTGACTCAGCACATGAGTGACTTGGCACTCATTGCAACTTAGCATGGTCTAATGTTTATATGTTGTGCTTGGCATGTATTACTAGTTTGCCATGAACTAATTAAATGGCTTAAGTGTGTTGACACTCACTTGTCAAAACCAATTTGAGATCAACAATCTCCCCCTTTGACATGAGTGTCAAAAACACTTGAATATACATAATCAACCTTAATCTCTCGAGCATAACATATCCATGACTTTGCATGTATACAAAATTTCAAATTTTCAAAACTTTGCACTAACTTGTATACCTCAAAATTGATAACTCCTCCTATGTTAATGTGTCTCCCTCATACCCAAAATCTATGCTCCTCTCTGACTTCAATGCATTGTATCTGATACTCTTTCATCTGATATGATTTGTCTTAGCTGATATATGTATCTATTTTTTGCTTTCTTTGCAAAAATGCATATCATCCCAATGATATAACACTGCTACTATGCTCCCACTTTCTTTTCTATTTTTTTTTTGTTCATACTCCCCCATATCATATTTCTCATATTATATCTCCCTTTCTTTAATATCTCCCCCATGTTATTTTAT
Source organism: Cupressus sempervirens (assembly GCA_028749045.1). Classification (NCBI taxonomy): domain Eukaryota; kingdom Viridiplantae; phylum Streptophyta; class Pinopsida; order Cupressales; family Cupressaceae; genus Cupressus; species Cupressus sempervirens. Next base: position 213,798,011 of record CM053792.1, read on the forward strand.
TGTTATGTCTCCCTCTTTCTTTATTCTCCCCCTTTTTGACACTTATGTCAAATGGGCTATACATGTATAGTGTGTTTGTTCAAAAAAGATTTATGGACATCTATTATGATTTTGAGGGTTGCATCCCAATTGTCACATGCAACATCTAATGACTTGATTTGGATTGCAAGATCAGTAGCAAGGTGCACTAGGCCATCTAAAGTAGAAAGATTAGGGTCTTTCTTCAGTAGAGTCTCAGCATAACCTAGCTCGTTGTGTAGTATCTCCATGTGTAGGGTGAGAGATGCATGTATACATGTCAATTTGGCTCTTATGCTAGTCTCATCTACTATCAGTTCGGCTAATTTACTTTATTTATGAAGCAATGTTCTCACTTTGAGCTAGGTTCTGAGGTAGCTTAGTACTTGATATGGTGAGATTTCTCTCTAGACTCAAAATATGACTCCTCGTCTCTTGAGTGACGAGTGTAGGATTACATAGCTTTGTGTACAATGAGAATATATTCTCAAGTACCTTCTTTACATCCTCAACCTTTGTTGCCAAAGAAAATTGTTGTAGTGCTACCTCACTAGATATTTTCTCATTTACCTTTCCTTGAAACTTCTTCTTAGACCATTGTAAAAGTTTTGCAGTTGTATCAATATCTTCATTACTAACTTTTTCCACTATATATGTCAATTGTTCTATTAGTGGCTTGGTCTCTTTAGGAGTTGGTATGATAAATGCATCTAAAAAGATGTCCTTTATATCTTGGAGTGCTTTCTTCTGCCCGTGTTCTCTCCTAAGCATTTCTCGATGCTTTTTCTTCTCTAAGGCATGTTGTAAAATGCCTATTTGCTCCAATGTCATAGTGTCATAGTCATATTTTGGAGTCACAATTTCTTTATTAAGGCTTATGTCTCCATAGTGAATTACCTTATCAACCTTTGATGAGCTAGGGCTTGATACTAAAATTTGCAAAGGAATGGCTTTTGTGCCCGACTTCTTAAGAGCTTGTGTAGAAGGAATGACAGATGCTAGTACGGCTACCAATGCTTGGATAGCTTCCTATTCCTTCACCTTAGGTATTAATTTATGCTTTTTAGGCTTGCCCTAGTGTATCACTATGACTTGAATAACACCTTGTTCCTATACTTTAGGTATAGATGAATCCATCTATCCTATTTTATATTGTTTTATTCTATTATATCTTTCTCTTCTGCTTGCTTCTTCAAAATAGTATCAACTTTAACACTTGTATCATCATTAGTAGATGTATCTATTGTTGTTTGAACCAAAGGTTTTACATTAGTAACTAAAGGGATGATAGAAAATGGTTCTTGTGGATTCACCTTTTCCCTCTTGACCTTAGATACTACCTTTTGTAATTCTTCTTCACTAACAGAAATTAGATTTTCACAGAGTTTAGGTTGGAGTGTAGATTGATCTAGAATCTTCTTCAAGTATTCTGTAGTAAGTGGATTGATGTTCTGAGATGAAGTATCAAAAACATCATTTACATTTATAGCCTTAGTTGTTACACTTGAGTCATGAGGAGGATTGACATTTGGCAATTGTGTGTCATGTACACTTTATTCATCTTGATGTTGCTCAGTTGCTACCTTGTCACCATATTGATTTTTTGTCTGTCCCTCAACTATATTTTCTTTATTATCATCTTCCTTATCATCATTTTCATCATCCTTATCATCATGTTTACCCTCTGAAGGGTCAACTTCTCCTTGTTTCACAGTGGTCAACCCATAGATAAGTTTCCATATTTGAGTTGATTTCTTGACCACATCTTCAATGTTATTTTGAAGAATGTTGAAAGGTCTACATTTAGGTGTGAACCTAACTACATATCTCTTGATAGCCTTAGCAATTTGTCCCTTTGCTAATTCTGGCATTACTTGGGCTAGTGTTGTTTCCCTGATCTATTTTTCCAAATTCAAACAATAGTGCCATTTTTTCTCAAAAATATCATATAAACCTTTTGGTATTGAGTTGCAAAATTCTAGTGGAGTGTTCTTAAACTTTGACATCATGGCATATAATGCCTCTTCTATTTGATTTTTCTCTTCTTCTCCCAATTTATCTAAATCAATATGTTTCAAACCAGATAAATTTGCATTGCTTTTGATATTTTCCCATAAGTTTTCAAGATTAGATAGAGAATTGTGACTTACCACTTTAAATTGGTTATTTTCATATAATTTTTTCCTCTCTTCATCAGAATCTAGTTGTGCCACATATTTTCTTCTTTGCTTCTTTTGCACTTGGTCTACTTGATCTATTATCTTTGTCTTTTTCTTGGCCTTTTGAGTTGTAGCATGTGTGTTGGCTCTAGTGGTAGGAGCAGTGGGCTTGGCTAGACTTGGTTTGACAATCTTCTTTGCCCTTGTCACTGGTGATTCCTTAGCCTTCCTCTTCTTTGGCTCAATAGGAGTAGGTGCTTCCTCAGCCTCTTGTCCCTTGCCACCTTCAATTTCCTCCTCTTCCTTGTCTTCTCACATGCCTTGGGTCAATGCAAGAGGTACTTGAGTTTGTGATTCTTCTTCCTCTTCATCCTCTTCTTCTTCTTCTTCTTCTTCTTCTTCATCCTCCTCCTCCTTAGCACCTTCTCCAAATTTGGCTTTTAGTTTTTTCACTATCTTATCTTTCTTCTTAATGGATGATGCAGTTTTCAACTCCATGGTAATCTTTGATTTTATCATCTCATAGTTTCCAAATATCTTTTCACTTTTATCTATTTCTTCTTCTAGTAGTGTAGTGATTGTTGTTAAGGCTTCATCAATATTAATTTCATATCCAAATGGTCTTAACCATCTTACCCTTGGTGTGGTAGCTTGCACAAAAGTGTAATTAGCATCAACAAGAAAACATATAGTTTTGTTCAACCAAAGAAAGTGGCATCCTCATTCTTTCCTTCATTGATTTCTTAAAATATTCAAAGTAACTTGTCATCAAGGTTTCAAAGTTTTCTCCCATTTTCTCAATGAACTCATTGATCAGCACTACAATTGATCTATTTGTTTTCCACCCTACAATACCAAAAGAGGGGAATTTATTATGTACATAAAAGAATATACAAACTAGTATTGAACCAAACTTGCATTGTGCACTCTTGGTTTTCTTGATAGCTCCAAGATTCTCCATCAGTTGTTATAATTGTAGCTCTGCTAGATCATATGTATGATATTTCTTTACAATCTTGTAGCCAACATCCATAGCTATATAGGGTACACTATTCAATCTACTAGATTGATATAATTTATGTGGGATTGCCCTTACAGCAAAGTTCAACAATGGATCAACAATAGTATCTATTATCATGTATGTCTTATTCCATTTTTCTCTAGTATTCTTCTCAATTATTTCCTTGGAATCATTTCTAAGTGTCTTTGGCTGATCTATGGTTGGGTAGCCACCTATGAATTATTCTCTTGGTGATCTTGATAGGTCCTCCCTCTAGCCATAAAGAACCATCATGAATTTAGCTTAGCACAATTCGTATCCACTCAGTTTTAAACACATTAGAAAAATCTAGGGCTTGTGTTAAACCCTTTTTCTCAACAATTTTGTATTCCTCCTTCAAAATACCATTTTCACACAATCTATTATATGCATCTCTTATCTCCATGTCTCCTATAATTCCTATCTTGTAATTGTAGCACTTCCTCACATCTTGCACCATAATTATGTTTGGTAGGCTCTTTGACAATGTGCTAGAAGGATCTTGTTTATAGGTGATGTTAGGAATGGCTTTAAATATGGGTTGTTTAACTTCATTACTAACAAGCTAAACATTCAAAACCTCCTTCCCTTCAACATTTTTTTGAACTAGACATCATTTTGTCAAACTAGGGTTTATGCAAAATTAAATTGTGTAGCTTATCTTGTGATAAATACCTTGTGAAATCTGATAAAATATTGTGACATCATTGCTAAAATCTCTAAAAATTATTTGAATAGGTTTTTGAATCACCTTCTACTCATCTTGCTTTTGGTCAATTTTGAAATGATGAATAATGAGAAAAAATTGATCATATACCCTTCAAAAACCCTGCATTTAATGTTGAGTGCTTACACAGTTGTAAGCTTGGCATCAACCAATTTTAGGATCACTCGACATCCATTGATATTTCCATCACTAGGTAGCTACTACAAGCTTGGCATCAACTAACATTCCACTTGACACATACAAGAAACATTTCATGCTCGACAATAACATGAAAAACTTAAAGATTTAACTTGAATTTTCAACATCTTGCATCTTTATTCATGCTAATGTAGTCCTTTTTAGTATTGTCTCCTTTGAAACTGATGTATGATATAACACTTGAATATCGATTTCACATACCTCTTGATTGCCTAGTTTGATGAGGTCTGATCACTTGACCCACTGGGTGAAGTAATCCCTTTTCCATTTGATGTGATGCAATCATCCTTCTTTTTCCATGTCTTGTTCATCTCATCTTTGATGTGTTCAACATTTGCCTTTATCAAATTCACAACTTGTTGTCTTTGACCTAGTTAGACAATGCTTATTGATGTGAGTAGTCTTCAAATAGCTAAAACATGTGATTTGACTCAACCACCTTTTGTAGTTACTACTGAAGTGTGTCCTAATACAATTCTTTGGAACATGTCCATATTCTTGACAACAATGACAGCTATATCTTGTATTATAATCCCAATTATAAAAGTTCCCATTTTTTCTTACCTTTGTTGGCTTGTTTGATGAGCATATGGATTTGGATTTACATTTAAAAGTTCTATGTCCATACTTATGATAGTTGTAGCAATGTCCTTCAAATCTTTCTTTATGCATGGTATTGGTTTTGCATTCATGTGCCTAATGGCCTTGCTTGTTGCACTTATGACAACGAGTCATGTTCTTAGGCTTGACATTCTAATTTGTATTCTTGCTCCTACACATATTAGTAGTATGTCTTTTCTTACCACAATTATGACAAGTAGGTTTGGAGTTCTTACCGTTAATGTCCCTTTTTTTAGAAACTTTAGATGTTTCTCCTTCTTCAGTGCTTGTGTGTCCCAATCCTAATGTATTATTGTTGGATCTAGGGGATTTCAATAATTTCTCAAAGTATTTGATGGCTTCATTTGGCTTGTTGAAACTTTCAACAAATTCCTTTTCTCTTTTCAGGTCACTCTGTAATTGTTCATTCTACAACTTCAATGTAGTAATCTCAATTTCCTTAACATTTAGTTCATAGTTGGCATTCATCATTTTACTTAGAGTATCCAATTGCATGTTAGAAATCTTGGTTAGTTTGATTGACTTCTCTTCCAGTCTATATCCAAAACTATTTTGTCTTCTTCAATCATGGCTTTGTCTTCCATGACTTTCTTCTTCTATTCAACCACTTCACATACTAGTATGGCTTGTGATTCTTGCTCTAGCTTGAGATTTTTTATTTCCTTAGCTTGGATTCTATTTTTTTTCCATTAGATCAACAACTGCTACATCAAATTCATTTGTATCTCTATCTGTAAAGAGCTTAGTAGTGTCTATCTCTTTCTATTGTGTGTCATTCTCTGCAATAGAAATTTATTTCCTTATCTTCAAGGATTTCTTTAGTTCCTCTCTTGCCTCATATAGTTGATGTAATATGAGATATATTTCAATCTCCTAGTTTTCATTAGTCTTTCCCAACTTGTAGACTTCCATTTCAAGATCTTTCATCAAAGCTGCAAAGCTTCTCTTTTAGAGAACAAAGGTTTGATACCAATTGTTAAAATTACAAGTGAAAAGAGTAAACTTCTGGGGGGTTGAATAGGTAGTTTAAATTTGGATCCATAAAAACTTTCACCATTTATTCATCATATGCATTCAATATGTAAACTAAAATAACATGTAAAGCATATGCATCTAAATCATGTAAGCAGTCACACACATAAAACTAGATATGATTACCCATAAACCCTCCAAGTGAGAAGGTAAAACTTGGGTGGGGATAACACCCACAAATCTTCACTACTACAATTGTAAAGTGTATCTAATTAAGGTTACAATGTTTTGACCATGAATCATGATCTACCCTGTGAAAGGTCTACCCTGTTAAAGGCTTACAAAGATTGTTAGGTCCCACCTTGTTAGAGGATTTCAACACCCTGTTAGAAGTGTGCCTTGTTAGAGGACTTCAACTTACAACTAAGTAAGCACCTTGTTAAAGGATTTCATATAGATTGTTAGAACTACTCTATTAAGAGATCTAAAATCACCTGTTAAAATGTCTCAACATAGATCCTATGATTGGCACTTACTTGCCTGATGATATATCACCTCTACACAATTGTCTTTTTATCCTTCATGATTAGATGTCTCCATGTTGTATCCTTTTCTCTATTCTGTGTTCTTCTCTAACTAGTTCTACAATTCACTCTTAATTTTATGTCACCTTGAGTGCTCTACAAACTATCTTGCTCACTCCTCCAATTTGATCACTCACCCATAAAGAGTTTAGGGGTTCATCCTCCTTAAGAAGACTTAGGTGGATTAGGGTTAGGTATGAATCTATGACTGAGATTCATCCATATTGCCACTTAAACCTTCCCATATTCTAATTGGCTACATGCAATTGCATAGGGAATCCACACATAGATCCTTCCTTATCTCCAAAAGATCATAATATATCCTTAGGTTGGCTCAAAAATGGTTTACATAGTTATTTGTGTCATTACAAATAAATATGTCAAAATTATGTCACTTGGCATATGAAGTCTCTGATGCTTGACATGCATTATTCTGTATACTGTGACTTGGCACCTCCATTACTCGACATCCACTATTTACTCGAATCCTAAATCACTCGGCATGGTCTATCTCCTTGACACCTGAGTGACTTAGCACATGAGTGACTTGGCACTCATTATAACTTAGCATGGTCTAATGTTTATATGTTGTGCTCGTGATGCATTACTAGTTTGGCATGAACTAAGTAAATGGCTTAAGTATGTTGACACTCACTTGTCAAAGCCAATCTGAGATCAACACGAGACTAAAATGAATTATACAGCTTAAGAAATTATTTTAGTAACAAAATAATTACTTAACTATGATGGGAAAACATCCTAGATGTTAACTCTATGTTATTTTTATAATTATCCAAGTATGTGGAAGCTTCAAGGCCAACTAATCAAGTGTTTTGATAATTTGCAAGGTATAAGTAAAGATCATATCTTGTGCAGCTAAATGGAAGTGATCAAGTGATGTGAATTATTGTGAAGGAAATATATGTGATATGCGAGCTTGGTATAATGAAAAATATGGTGTATGATAAGAGGAAGTGTGAAATAAAATAGTGAGATAGTATTTTATGTATATCTATTCTTTTTGAAGAAACTTATTTGTATACTGCATGTTAGGGCAATGGGCTCTTCTTGAATACATTGTAATTGTTCTACCAACTCTTAATTAGGTTTAAGAAACACCTAATAGGGTTGATGATTTTAACAAGGCCTATTCCTCTAACAAGGGCTCGAGACACTATATGTATTTGATAGACTCCTAATAAAGTCAATATTCTTGACATGATTCTTTTGTTTAGTTGATCATTATGTGGGTACCATTCCCACTAGGGTTTTCCCTTGGCTAGGGTTTCCCTAGTTAACAAATAATGGCGTTATGAGTTCTTTATGTGTATGGTTTTGCTTATTATTTAACATTATTGGTTTACTTACATATTCATGTTGAAAGTAATTAATAATATCCAGTTGTGGGAAAAAGTTTGTAGAATACTAATTCAACAGCCCCCGCACCTCAATATTATCTATTTCTAATAGTCTTGACACTTCTCTAAAAAAACCTCTACCACATGAACAACATCACTTGTGTTCTTGCAAGGAATGAAATGTACTATTTTTGAAGATCCATCAACCACCAAAAATATGGAATCATACCCTCATTGTGTCCTTAGCAAACGAAGAACAAAATCCATGCTAACATCCTCCCACAACTTCTCTGGTATAAATAATGGATGATACAACCTAGTATTATGCTTCACTCCTTTTTCCATCTAACATACTATGAACAATAATAATTCTGAACAACCAAAGAAATGGTCTTATCTCTGCCAAAGTGTCTAGCCACCCTTCCACTATGCTTCTCGATGATGTGATTCTCTCTTATAGAACTCCTAGGAATAAATATTTGACTTCCTTTGAATAGCATATCATCTTGGATAATGAAATCTGACCACTTTGTCCTATAAAGTGTAACAGGTTCTATACAAGCCTACCAAGCTTCACCAAATTTAGGATCCCCTGGATGCAAATTCTTGAGTTCCTTGAACCCAACCACCTTAATCTGCATCTTTGTCAACAAAATTTTTCTTCTACTAAGAGCATATGTAACTCTATTATAATTCCCACTCCAATGTTTCAAACCAAATGTATAGCTTTGAAAAAACTCAACCCACTTCAAATGCCTTTCATTCAATTTTTCTTGATGATTCAAATATTGGAAAGCTTATGATTAGTATACAAAAAAAAGGTTAGGAAGAAGATAGTGTCTCCACTTCTTCAATGTCTAAAATATAGCACAAAATTATTATTATTATTTTTAGGCAAAAGTGGCTAGCCACTATGATATTTATTATCTAATTCAATGAGGTCAACTGGGAAAGAATCGGTGAAGAAAACTCAGCATCATCCCTAATTTTTACATATATTTAGATATTATGATCAAGAAATTACAAAGGGTTATCACCCAGTAGTATACCCCTAAAGATAACCAAATCTAAACTTCTACAAAATTTGGATACAATAGCTTTGGCATGAAGTACTTAGACATAAAGCTACAACATACAAGAGATAACACCAGTTGATGATGACATGACTTGAAAGGGACCTTTAGAAACACTGCCTTTCAATCCTGCCCAAACAAATACCAGACCATGACTAGAAAATCCAAGTCCATCAAAAATAATTCCCAAGCCAAATCAAAATTCTAAACTATCTAAAAGCCAATTAGAGTTAATCGCACCAATTGAATCCCAAAAACTCTATTCAATTGGTTGTAAATTTTCTGACAGTGCATTCGGCTGAATGGATTTTGAAACATTAGAATCCTATTACAATTCAATCATGGCCAGGCCCACTAACTTAACTCTTTCCACCAATTGCACACCCATTAATCTTGGATGAGATGGTAGAGTATGCTTCAAATAAATAAAACTGCAAGTATCTATAGATTTCTTCATAGCCTCAAAAACAACATAAAATTCATGTTTTTGTAGAAGTTGAGAATGTGAAAATAGACCACCAACTAAAGCCATACCATTTGACAAACCATACTTTTGCATAGCCATAGTCAATTTATTATCCACTAGGAAATGTGGTAGGATTACCTTTTAGGCCAAGGCTTGAAGCCTATCCAAAGATTGCAAAAAATCCATGGCATTGGATAGAAATATAGATATGACCTGAGAAGGATAGAAATATAGATATGACCTGAGAAGGATAGAAAAACACATGTGTTGATGGATAGAGAAGCTCTTCACCAATGATATGTTGGATGGCTATTGTCATCATTTGTGAATGCATTATGAACATTTGGGTCATCACCTCATCCGTAACATGATTGGGTAACACAGATTCCTCTAATGTCGACGGCAACCAAATACAAAAATTTTTTGGCATGATTAGACGATGTTGTTTATGACACATTTCGCAAGCCAAAGCAATATCCCACCCACAATTCATCTTGAAGCACAATCTCATCTCACAAAATAAATTTTCCTAATTAAGAATTTGCAGGATGTTTGCGAAAGTGTGCAATGAAAGATACATATAGGCAACTTCAATAAATAATCATAGTGCAACTTGTCATTTTCCATGTAGACTGTCACCAATTTTGTCCTTATCATGCCTAGAAATGGTACTAAAGACAATACTCTTTAAAGACTCAGATTTATTCGCATGAGGCAATCAAAAAATAGAACTTCAAAATTGAAGATCATCAGGGAATAAAAGATTTGGAGCATACAAAATTTACTTTAGAAGTTGTGTAATTATAAATGCACTTAAGAAAAACATGCAACATTAAATTCACTTTAAGACGATAGGACAAATTGGCACCTGAAAACCTCCTCTACTTTACTCAGCACCAAAGAATAGCTTATTCAACTCGGCACTTGACCAACCTTACAAGCTTGAGCACTCCTTTCTACTACACAACTCAGCACCTAATAGATTCAGCACCTTAAATAACTCGACATCTGATTTAAGACTTAGTTAATTAGCACTTAATACTAAGCAGAGTGACTCAGCATTGATTACCTTTAGGCCTACTCGACACCTAAAAATCTCCTATTAACTTAGCAATTCTGAAACACTTGGCACCTAAAGAACTCGGTACCTTCTGCCTAAACACTCGGCACCTGAAGAACTTGGTACCTACTGCCTGAACACTCAGCACCTGAAGAACTTTGCTTGGCACACAAAATTATTGATCATAAACAAAATATTTTATTTTGGCATCATTCAACTTCTCATTGAAATAAGCAATAGGTCTACCTTTTTGGCTCAAAATAGTTCCTTTTGTAGTACCACTAGCATCACAATCTAATTGAAACACCTTGTTAAAATCTAGATGTGCTAAACTAAGATACTCTACAACTTTCTATTTCAATGTATTAAAACTCTTATCAACTCCTCATTCTCAAGTTTTAGTCTTACTCATTTAAATCTTGAGGTCATTGGTTAAAGTGAGTGTGTTCTGAAGAGAGAAGTGTCTAAGTATGTTTTAGGTCACTTCTCATCTTTTTTGAAGTACTCTATCTTTTTTTTTTTTAGCCTCACTTTGCATTAGCTTTACTTAATCGTTTTAACTAGGTTTCCTATTTTTCTGGTGTGCATGGGGTTTAGGTGATTTAGATATGGTTGGGGTGTGTTTCGGCATCCTCTTGATGAGAAGTAAGTGTTTTGTATTTCATTCTCTACCTACTTGCTCTCATTTTTTAGATCTTATGGATTTCAAGCTTTCGAGCTATTTTTTTCCCTTGAGCGAATTACACCAAGTGGGAATTTGAAGCATAAAGCCATAAAAGTGATTAATAGCTTGTGATTATGATTTTTTCAATGCTCAAAGACCTATGAAGCTATGGATAAGAACTAGACTAAGTCTCATTGAAATTTGGAGAGATAAGATCAAATAACACTAGGAAATATGGGTCTTGGGTATCACTGTTGCATATTCATGTAAATGAAGTTGTTTTGTTATATTCCTAAAACTGTATGAACTTGAGCCAAATCTCAAGCCCAATAATTAGATAGTGCAAGCACAATATTAAAGAGAAACATTAAAAGGTTCATAACCAATAAGGCATGCTCAATTTTCAACATCAGAGACATCAGATTGAATGATGTTTTTTGTGCTTCAATATGGAAAACATTGTTGAGAGAGGGTTTTTGTCCCAAGATGATTAAAAATATCACTTCTCTGAATGATTTAAGAATAGAAATTCAAGTCATTCTAAGACATGAATATCCCTCAGAGATGCTCAAAAGATACATCTCAAGAGGTTAGTAATGGAAATGTGAACTTGGTATAAAGGAAATCTAGTATTAAAAGCCTTAGGTGGAAAGTGGAAGAGTGGAGTGTGCAAGCTAGAAAAAGGATTACTTCTTGTGTTGTAATTCTAATTAAAAGTAAAATGATTTTGCAAAAAAGGTAAGTCTCTCTTTCTCTCCCATATATGTTAATGTTATTAAGTATATCTACTTTTCAGATTTTGAAGCAAAGTAAGGCATTTCCCAAAAGGCTAAAGTATTTCTACCAATTAAGTGATTTTTAGTCATATCACTTCACTTTAAGTGAAGATTGCTTTTAGGAACTTAGTATTTTATGTGAAAATGAATGGAAAGTTTAAATAGTCACCACTAATGGAAATAAATGCAAATTTGAATGTTATAGTTGTTGGCCAAAATTAATTTTGTTTGTGTGGTGCCAACATTCTAGTTCCTAAAGCTATTTTATCATAATTGCATGCAATGGGTTTCTTCAAGTATATATTAATAGATATTTATTGAGAACTGCATCTTGTGCAATCATAGAGAATGGCAATCAAATTTTCTAGTTACGATAGATTAATTGGCTTAGAGAGTGAGTTAAAAGATTTTACAAATACATCCTTCAAGTTCTATGATTTGGGTGATCTTCATAGGAGGCTTAATTCCCAACCTATTCACCCAATCAGTCAAAAACTTAAAGAGAGTGAATTGGTAGAAATAGTTAGCTTTCTAATGGTAGTTCATGCACCTAAGTTGGTGAAAGAGTGCACAGAGATACACAACCTAGAAATAAAGCAGATTGTGTTTCCACATTGATGTCGGGTCCTCTACATCCATGTTAAATGAGAAGAAGACCATCAAATGGGAGGACATGCAGAGGGTCTAGTTCTAGACTACCCACTAAAAGAAGAAAAAAATACCAAAGACTCTGTTTCACACAAATTTGAAGTGAGAAATTGTGGATATCCTCACACTCCTTAGACTGAAAGGAAAAGAGGAGATTTTGGAGTTCATCAAAAACCACTTCTTCTTGGTATAAGCAATCTATGTTGAGAATATGTAGATTGACTGGGCACAAATCATCTATGATGAGCTCACCTCATGGCTGTGGTTGGCTAGAGGATTTAAGCAATTCTACATGTCCTCTTACTTAAATTGTTCTTTTGTGACCCACTCATTGTGCCTTGGACTTCCTAGCATCACAAATTATGACGAGCACATGAAAGTCTATGAATTTTGCCAAAATCTAAAACTATGAAGGAGCTATGAAGAATACATAGTTTTTAATGATGTTTTTACAACGAGGTTGTGCCAAGAATTGCAAGGATGCTCAAAAAGGAGATTCTCACCATAGGTAATTTTGTTCATAAGCTAGTTTGAATGTCTATTCATCTAGTTCCTAATTTTCTCCTATTTGTGAATAGGAGCTTATGATGGATTCCCTAAGAGGTTTCTAAGGTATCTTGAAGACAAGGTGGTCCTAGTTGAACTGTGTTGATAGATACTTGAAGTGAACACCCTATGTTCCAATGTGAAGAAGATTACTAGGATTTCATTCCCTATAGTGGTAGGCCCATATTCATGTGCCTCCAAATCAGATGCTCATAACTTGGTGAAGAGTTTTGAGAGAAATATTTAGTTAGACTATGAGGTGCTCAGGCCTCAATATGATCCAGTTGATTTTGTAATAGATCATCTGAAGTTGGTATATGCCTATAGACATGTCCCAGATATTGAAGATTCTTGGTCTAGGTGTGTCAATGAGTACCAGACTTGGGAGAGATTTTGGTCAAGGCTTACCATTGATGAAATAAAATTGTATAATGATTATGTTGATATTTTTGATCTTACAAATGATGGAACCTACATACACTCCACTTCTTATAAGAAGATCAAGGTCACACCAATTCTATCTACCCCACCTACAGATCCAGTCATCAACACCATGGAGGTTCTCATCGAGGGTATAATCAAAAGAATAGAGAAATAAGTGGAGTGGACCTAAGGAAGAAAAGGACCAGAAGTACTAGTTCTATAGGTGGAGTTTTAGTTGGAGCCGCCCAGTCAATCATAGCTATGACCACTACAACCACTACATCAACATCTATTAGGCCATTATAGTCTATTAGCCAAGGTGGAGACCAACCTCATGAAAAGAATGTACCACTAACCCCTACTTGTGAAGTTGACCATCTTCCAAATGTTGGGAAGACTAAAGAGAAGGAGGATTACAAGGATAAGGGAAAGGAACAATGGTTAATCCATCCTTCCTTGTTCAAGTCATCAATTTGGATGGTGATACTAACCCCATGGATGGCTAGGAATAAGAAGCATCTTAGCAAGATGATACTTAAACCCTTTTGATGGCCAAGGTCGCTACCTTCCTAGTTGCTTCCCAAAGTAGGCCAATTCCATTAATCCCAAGGAAGCTATTTGATCCATCAACATTACAATCTGCTATCAATGTGCTCTCTAGAAAGTTTTGGTTTGAAGAGACCATTGATAGGAAGAAGAAGAGATATGAGGATGCAGCCCCATGAAAGGATTTGATGACATAAGTCACCTCCTCTTAGCAATCCAAGAAGATAAAGAAGCAAAAGATAATTGATGCACTAGCAATGGACTCAAGAGCTGGCCACATGCTAGTTGAGATTGTTGAGCCACAAAAAGAGGGAAGATTTCATGAGCTCTCAAAGGATAATTTTTAGATCAATACAGTTGATATTGGCATCCCATCTCATGACTCCATGGTAAACATGTGGAAGTCAACTAATGAAAATATTGAGGATAAGTTATAAGAGCTTAGAGTAGAAAAGGAGATATGGAAGGCATCAAATAGAGTGCTAGTGGATTACATAAAGTCTACACTCAAAAGCACTTCTTCAAGTTAATTTGACCTAAATGCAGAGGAGAATAAGAACTTATTCCTAAAGCTAAAACAAGAAAGACAATTTAGGCAAGTAGGCCAAGCTTGGGTAGATCAAATGAAGGCTCAAGGTCCACTACTAGTTGAGAGTTTGGGAGCCTAGTGTTGAATGCTCACAATCTCAGAGAAGTAGCTTCAAATCATCAAACAACTATGCAAAAGGTAGTGGACAAGTTGACAGAGAAATTGGCCCTTTTTCAACAAGTGATAGACATGAAGAGTAATGTGGCCATTTCTTATGGGATTCTAAAGACTGGTAAGGAGTCACTATTCCACTAGAAGCAATCCTTGGATTTTTTCATAGAAATCTTTGTGAGATCTACAAATGAACTCAAGAATGTGGATGACTTGGTGCAAAAGATCATTAGAAAATTATTTTAGTATTTGAAGATCTTGCATACAGAGTCCTTTGTGTCTACTAATGGCAAGTTGGTGGACATTCAAAGAATGAAAACCAAGTCCTTGGCATTTGTTGATGAAGTTGTTGACCTGCTCAACTTCCAAGTGTCCAAGATCTAGGAATTGTTAGCAATGAATGCAATCATAAAAAGGGAAGCAGAAAAAATCAGTCAACGTGTGGCCAAAATTGATGAACTAACGAAAATGCATGACTATTGGATGGTCTAAGCTGACAATATCATCATTCCAGTGTTGAAGAGTTCGATAAAGTAACCAAAGCTATGAAAGCTTATAGAGATAAATCAGTTATTACTAAGAAGATGTGATGTTCTAATTGTTTTCCATACATCTTTTATTCTTCCCCTCCTCATTCTTTTTTCACCATTCATGGCATTTTTTCAGTCTCTATAATGAACAATGATTCATGCTTGTCCTATTTTTAGATTATTCTATTTAGAGATGCTCTGCAAAGGCAATCATCCAATGTAGCCAGCCATTTTGAGAAGGCCTATAAATGTAATCTTTGATGAAGTTAATAAGATTAGAAAAAAATTATTTTGGGTGAACCCCTATAGTTGGGACTATTATGTGTGACTCTAAGTTTATTTTAATTTGTGTTGTTCATTTAGTTTAGAATGGAGTATATGGAATGAATGTGTTAATGTTGAAAGTTGAATGAATTTGAATGAACTTGGCTTTATTTCCTTCATTCAATAGATTTTATGTCTTACTTTCTTTAGCATAAGAATATCTTTTATTCTCTCTATTGTTCACCTTAGTCTATGTGTTTAGTTTATTTCATTGCATAAGAAAGCCAGAAACTAATGTGTGGAGTAGCTGAAGAATAGACAATCTGGGTATAATCAAAATGTTAGCTAACTATGTAATCTAGGAATTACTTATTTCACTATTTCTTCCTTTCTTCCTATTGTTGTAGTTGCTTTTGCATGTTTCCTTTATTGCATCTAGATTGAAAATAGATTGCAATTTGTGAGATTTTTTTCCCCTTCTTTGCCTAAGTTGTTCAAAGTGTTGAGAAATTTGGTTTTTGTCTCTTCTTCTATCTAGTTAAGAGTATACTCCCAAAACCCAAAACACAAATTCAATGCATATCTTGCACTCATAAGGGAGTTGTACCTTTCAATCCATGGGTCTTTGATAGATTACTACTTTAACCTATTTTTTTGTTAACTCCTTTATTTTCCATAAGCCATTAGGTAGTCAAAGAGTCAAGGTATAAACCAAAATATCAAGGAAGATAAACTGTTACCCAATATTTTTTGGTGACTCTACTGGGGAGGATACTCACACTTCCTAATTTCTCTTAAGTAACTATTTTTGTGGTTATATTGAGAAACTTAGTGTTTATCATTGTGGCACTCATATACTTGAATCATGTATAACAACTCTTGAGGAGAAATGGTGTTGCCTCATGAGGGAAAAATCCCAGTAGTACAACCTAACCTTGATTTCCAAGACAAGCAAGAGGATATCATAAATCAATTGTATACCCTCACTTGGAAAATCCAAAAGTCCCTTGACCAATATAGAAGAGTAGCTTCACACTTGAAAGAGATGAAGCCAACATTGAATATTGGGAGGGAGTATTACAGGAAAGAAGATTAAGAGAAGCATGCCTATTATGAACTAAGATAGTTCATCCTACATTCTACATATATCCCCAGCGCTCATGGTAAAGGGCAAGTCAACCCTGTATTCAAAGAGTTATAGAAAGTTGAGTTCCCTTTGTTGGAAAATCCTATAGGAAGCGGGAGAACACACTCTTAGGATCCAATATATCATGGTATTTGTGGTGCTCTTTTTCTACCTTCTCACCCTATTGCTCACATACATAGCCATTCTTCTTCACCTCCCATTTTCCATTCTCAAATACCATCTTTGTAAAATGCCCTCACTCTTCATAGAGTAGTTACCCTTGCTGCTATCACTTTTTAGCCTATACTAGTAATCCTCCCTAGCTTAATGTTTGTTCCATGGGGTTATGCTATTAGCCCTTTTCACCTTGCTACCAACAATGATCTCCCTAGAGCTTCTAGAAATAATTCTCCAAAGTTCAATGGTGATGGGAAGATCTCTACTGATGAGCACATTGCAACTTTCTTCACTACATGCAGTGTCATATGTCCTCAACATGAAGATGTAATAGTGAGGATGTTTATGGAAACTTTGGTTTATAATGTAGCTAACTCATTTCAACACCTTCTAGTAGGAAGTATCACAACTTGGGACAACATGTAGAACTAATTTGAAGCATGCTATAAGAGTACAGAGGATGGGCATACTCTCTTAACTCAACTTACCCAGATAAAGAAAGAACCTAGTGTCCTTATGACAACCTCTATTGCTAAATTCAATAAACTAGTCAATAGGATCCCTGCTGCAAGCAGGCCTACTACTGATAACCAAAAAATGTGCTTCATTGGCTCCAAACCCCCTTATATAAGGTTTCAAATCATACATGTGAATGTGGCTGATTTGCAGGCTACTCAGACCTTGGAAATTGAATTAGAAGATGATATGATAGCAACCAACAAATGGAAAAGAAAGATTTAGAGTGGAGCCTCTACAAGCTATGTTCCTGGCATAACTACCAACACTGAAGAAATGCTTCAGAAGCTCAAATGAAATGATTTATATGAAGAGACAAATGGGTAAACCCAACTCTTTACTCCAACAAGCATGTCAAGACATTCCTCGAAGGCAACATGAAGGTAAACAATTGCAACTGTCATCTTCTCAATAAAAGCTTCCTTTTGATGTAGCCCCCAAGAAGAAAAACATGTAATTTTTTTCATCTACAAGCAATTCATGATGGTGATTCCTATCTAGAAATGATTAGATATAAGAATCTCACTACTTCTAATAAGCTTACCATCAAGTATCTTGAAAGTGAAGATGATTCTACTCCACATGGTGACTATGGAACATTATTTTACAAATATGAATTAGATTCAAAGATTAGAGACAATTGCTTTGCCACCTTAGATGGAATTCAAATGATTGTGGCTATAAGAAGTCAATGAGAGAAGAACTTGATTAACTTTTTTCCTTCCCAAAACACAGCCACTAGCCCTTCACCATATGCAGCTGGAGCATCCACTTCCTCATCCTGGAGGAAGGAGCAATCACATTTCAAACTAAGTGGTAAGCATAATTCCTCATTTGACATTATACAATATTGTAAGGATTCTCATATCCAGGTGTCTCCACTTGATTATCTCAAGACTCACCCTATTGAATTACAAAAGCTATTAGATTATCGTAAGAGTGGTGCTAATGCCAGAGCTCAGCCCAATGTCAACTCTATCATTAGCAATGATCAACCCCAATTAGATAGTGGCCCACTAGTTGATGAAGACCTTGTTTTTCCTATTCTTTTCAAAGAAGAAGAAGCATTAGTTTTAGCTACCTCCCTTGGTAAAAAGCTAGACCCATTCTATGTGTCCTTATATGTAAATGGCCATAAGCTTAGTAATTGAATTATTAATTATGGAGCTTTTGGTAATGTCATGCCTTCTTTAGTCACTCATGCCCTTGGCTTGACTCTTACCAAAACCTTTGGATGTTGTTATTCCATGGATGCAAAGAAGGTCCCTCTAATAGGTCAAGTAAAAGATGCATAAGTAACATTGGCTACTTACCCTGGTAGAAAACATTTTGGCCAACTATGAGATGCTTTTGAGTAGAATCTTTTGCTAAGATATGAGAGATAAAATCAAGATGGATTGGTCTCATGCCATTATTCCCATGGGGAATAAGAACAAAAAGTTGGAACTTGAGGAGAAGGCCAAATTCAAAATTTTAAAGTCTGATGATCCTAAGGCACAAATTCTATATTAAGAAATGGAGTTCAGAAATTACATTATGTTCTTTGATCCTTATTATTCAAAGGAACAACTAGATCCTCCTAGTGATTTAGGAATTTGTACTATGGAGTTCAATTGTAGTTGCACCATTGTTGGGTCTACAGCAAGTGTGGTACATGTGTCCCCAAGTGGAGATATAACACATCTTTCCTAAAAGGTGAAATTCAAAAACAACAACAACACAATGGAGTATGAAGCCTTGTTGTTGGGTATCACTACTATGAAGTAGATAGGAGTGAAGATGAGCTCAAGGAGACACAAAAATTATAGTCAAACAAGTTAGAGCTCAGTATACTATAAAGAATGCAAGGATCAAGAACTACAGGAATAGGGTCTAGGACGAGATTGAACACCTAGATGTTTTTTTTTCAATTCAAGTTGTTCCAAGGGAGCACAATGCAAGGGCAGAATTGTTAGTAGCATCATCCTCGTTGTTACTACCTCATTCATATTTCATAGATAATTAGTTCTAGGTTGAAGTCTTGTTTAGGATGAACATTCCTGACAATGTTGAAACCTGGCTAGTGTTCAATGAAGATAAGAAAATTCAGTCTTTCCTGGAAGGATCTAAACCTTTTAGTGATCAATACTTTGAAGGGAGTGAAAAATCATACAAGGATTTCTCCCCTAACACCAAGAAAGAGTTGGAGCTAGGAGTTGAACAACTCAAAGGTAACAAGAATCCTTGACACTTTAGTTACCTTGATAAACTTTTTGATAGGCATGATGCATTTACTCAAAGGGAAAGAGCAAGGAAAGTTGGAACTTCCAAAGAGAATGAAGGAATGAATATTAGCACCAAATATAAATCCAAGATGGTTAATATCAGTAGTAGTTTCTCAAAAGAAGAAAGAGAAAAAGAAAAAGGTTTTTTTACAAAGTACCAAGATGTGTCTTCTTGGGGATATGAGGACCTAAAGACCTTTAGGAATGGTGAGTTCAAGCACAAAATCCCCCTTAAGCCTAATGTTGCTCCCTTCAGGTAGAAGTGGTGTAACTACAACCCTATGGTCTCTAATGCCATCTTTAGGGAGGTGCATGAGATGTTGGAAGCCATAATTATCTACCCCATACATCATTTGACATGGATAGCTATCATTTTCCTAGTCTAGAAAAAGTGGGGAGATTATAATTTGTGTGGATTTTAGGAATTTGAATTAGGCATCTCTAAAGGACAACTATGCCTTTCCTAATATGGATCATCTACTGCAAATAGGTTTTAGCTCTGAATGATGTCTATGCTAGATGGATTCTTGGGTTTCAACCAAATTGAGGTAAACCTGGAAGATCAGTTCAAGACTATGTTCACCACTCCTTGGGGAACATTTGCATATAATAGAATGCTCTTTGGGCTCATTAATATTGGCATGACCATTCAAAGGGATATGAATTCATCCTTCTCTAATTTAAAGGATAAGATCATAGTTATCTACTTTGATGACCTAATAGTCTTCTCCAAGAAAAGAGAAAATCATCTAAGGGATTTGGAGAAGGTGTTGAAAGGATGCAGGGAGCATGGAATTTCACTCAATCCCAAGAAACCAATCTTCTATGTTACAGAAGGTAAACTATTGGGTCTCATAGTTTCCCAAGAAGGTATTTGGATTGACCTAGAGCATGTTAGAGCCATCCAACAGTTGAATTTTATGGGAAGCAAATATGGAGTCAAATCATTCTTTGGATAGGTAAACTTTTTGAGACAATCCATTCCTAATTTTTTTGATATCACCAAGTGCATCATTGATATGATGAAAGGAAGTTAGAGTTTTAAATGGACAAACTCTAGAAGAGTGACTTTCGATCAAATTAAGGATGCCATAGCCAAAGCACCCATGTTGGTCCATCCAAATTACACCAAGGAGTTCATATTATACTACTACACCGCAGCTCATATGTTGTCTACAATACTCATGCAGGAGAACAAGAAAAGTATCCAAGTGCCAATTTCTTTCATGAGTACCCTCTTAAGGAGAATGAGCTAAGATATTCTCAAATGGAAAAGCATGACTACATAGTGGTAAGAGCTCCATAAAAAATTAGATTCTATGTACTACACTCTCATTCTATTATGTTTGTACCAGATTTGGCTATCAAGAGCATATTGACTTAACAAGAGATAGGTTGCAACATTAGAGGTGCATAGATAACAAAGGTTCAAGAGTATGACATTGACCTAAAGCCAACCAAATTGGTACAAGGGAATGGCTTATGCAAGATGATAGAAGAAAATCAAGACTTGAACCAAGAAGGTGAATCTTCAAGAGCACTAATGGTTAGTCTTCAAGATCCTTGGTTCTCAAACATCACCTACTTTCTAACTTACAGAGACTTCCTTGATGTACTGACATACAAGTAGAAATGAGACCTTAGAATCATATCAGCTATGTATGTCATATATGATGACCAACTATACAAGAGGGTAATAGATGGGACCTTTCTGAGATGTGTGGATAAACCTCAACAAGAAAGGTTGCTTCATAGCTTCCACAGTGAGGCATGTGGTGATCATTTTTCATCAACAGTTACAACATATAAGATTTTGAGACAATGCTACTATTGGCTTTATATGTTCAAGGATGCTTACAAGTAGGTGGCCAAGTGTGACAAGTGTAGGATGTTCTCTAATAAGACTCAATTTGTCGCTTTTCCCCTAAAACTAGTTGTAATTGAAGGCCCCTTTCAGCAATGGGGAATTGATTTCATTGGACCAATTAGTCTACCCTCACCTGTTGGTCATTTATATGTCATCACTGCTATTGACTACTTCACTAAATGGGTGGAGGCCAAGCCAACTAAGAAGACCACATTTGAAGTCATCTATGATTTCATCAAAGAGAACATCTTAATAAGGTTTGGAGTGCCAATGAAGCTTGTCATGGATAACACTTCTTACTTTGATTTGTGGAGATTATAGAATTCTAAAGTGATAATAGCATACATATCAATCACTCATCTGACTGTTTTCCTCAAGGAAATGGTCAAGAAGAATCAAGTAACAAAAACTTGATCAATATCATGAAGAAATTGATCTCTAAGAACTAGAAGAATTGGCACAAGAAATTGTATGATGTGCTCTAGGCAAACAACGTTACACCAAAGAAGGCAATTAGGATTTCCCTATTTGAGATAGTATATGGAGTTGAAGCTAGTATTCCTCTTCTACTAGAGCTATCCATTTTCAAACTTTAGCAAGTGATTGAGGATTCAAAATTCCAAGATATATTGGAGAAGTGCATTATGTATCTAACTAAGGTAGAAGAAGAACGTGAAAGGATGGTTGATCATATCATAGAATATTAAAAGTGCATTAAGACATTCTTTGATAAGAAGGCTAGACCAAGGAATTTCATGGAGGGAAACCTAGTCCTACTATGGGATAGAAGACACAAGCCCAAAGGCATGCATCATAAATTTGACTCCCTTTGGAAGGGCCCTTTCAAGATTATGCTAGAAAACCAGAACATTCCTTCATTCTGGCATATCCTTCTGGAGACGATCTATAATTTTCCTACAAATGGCTAGGATCTAAAGTTGTATCAATTTCATAATTGAAAACAAGTAACCCCTATAGTTAGTGTTAGTCTAGGTAGGTTTTATGTGCACCTTTCCTTGCTTGTTTTCCTGCTTTCATAGGTTTATTTTCCTTTCTATTTGCTTTCCTAGCTTTGTCTTACCCTTTTAAAGCTTGAGGTGAGTGTTTTATGAAGAGAGAAGTGTCTAAGTATGTTATAGGTCACTTACTTCTCATCTTTTCTGAAGTACTCTACTTTTTTTGTTTTTTGGGTCTCCCTTTGCATTACCTTTACCTAATCTTTCTAACTAGGTTTCCTATTTTTCTAGTGCGCATGGGGTTTCGGTGATATAGGTATGGTTGTAGTGTGTTTTGGTGTCACCTTGATGAGAAATAAGTGTTCTATATTTCATTCTCTGTCTACTTGCCCTAATTTTTAGATCTCACAAATTCAGAGCTTTTAGGCTGATTTTTCCCCTTAAGCGAATTACACCAAGTGTGAATCTAAAGCATAAAGTTGTGACAGTGATTAATAGTTTGTGAATATGATTTTTTGATGCTCAAAGACCTATGAAGTTGTGAATAAGAGCTAGATTGAGTCTCATTAAAAACCACGAGGAAATATGGATCTTGGGTATCACTATTGCATATTCATGGTAATGAAGTTGTTTTATTTTGTTCCCAAAACTATATGAACTTGAGCCATATCTCAAGCCTAATGATCAAATAGTGCTAGCATAACTTTGAAGAGAAACATTTAAAGATTCATAACCAATAAGGCATGCTCGAGTTTCAACATCAAAGACATTAGATTGAAGTAAAAGATTGAATGTTGTTTTTTGTGCTTCATTCTAGAAAATATTGTTGAGAGAGGGGTTTTTGTCCCAAGGAAATTAAAAAGATCACTTCTCTAGATGATTCAAGAATAGAAAGTCAAGTCATTATAAAAGATGAATATCCCTTGGAGATGTTGAGAAGATACTTCTAGAGAAGTTAGTAAAGGAAATTTGAACCCAATATAAAGGAAAAGTAGTAGTAAAAGCCTTAAGTAGAAAGTGGAAGAGCAAAGTGCACAAGCTAGCCAAAAGATTACTTCTCATGCTACAATTTTGAATAAAAGAAAATTGAGTTTGTGGAAAAGATAAGTTTCTCTTTCTCTCTCACATGTGTTAATTTTATTTAAGTATATATGATTTTCAAGGCATTTCCTGAAAGGCTAAAGTATTTGTTCTAAGTAAGTGATTCTTAATAATATCACTTCGCTTTAAGTGAAGTAAGAGTGCTTTTGGGAACTTAGTATTTTATGTGAAAATGAATGAAAAGTTTAAATAGTCATTACTCATAGAATTAAATGTAAATCTAACCATTATAATCATTGGAAAAACTTAATTTCGTTCATGTGGCGCCAACATTCTAGTTCCTATATTTCATCAAAATTGAATGCAATTGATTTCTCCAAGAATAATTTAATGGTTATTTATCAAGAACTACATCTTGTTCAATCATAGTAAATGGAAATTAGAGCTACTGGTTATGATATCTAGACTAATTGGCTTGGAGAGTGTGTTAAAGGATTTTATAGATACATCCTTCAAGTTCTACAGTTTGGGTGATTTTCATAGGAAGCTTAATTCCCAACCCATTCACCCAATCACTCAGAAACTTAAAGAGAGTGGATTGGTAGAAGCAACCAACTTTCCAATGGAATTTCATGCACCTGAGTTGGTGAAAGAGTGCATAGAGAGATAAAACCCAAAAATAAAGTAGATTTTATTTCCTGACCATCCATTCTCATATCAATTAACAAAGCATTGATGTAGTCTACATTTGGAATCCTTGTAAAAGAGAAACATTGTGACATTTATTTCAAGTCCTCCACATCCATGTTGAATGAGAAGAAAATCATCAAATGAGAGGACATGTAGAGGGCGTAGTTCCAGACTATCTGCTCAAAGAAGAGAAAAATACCAAAGACTCTATTTGGCACAAATTTGAAGCAAAAGATTGTGGATATCCTCACACTCCTCAGACTGAAAGGAAAAGAAGAGATTTTAGAGTTCACCAAACACCACTTCTTCCTAGTACAAGCAATCTATGCTAAGAATATGTAGATCTTTTGGGCACAAATCATTTGTGATGAGCTTGTCTTGTGGTTGCAGTTGGCCAGAGGATTCAAGCAATTCTACATGTCCTATTATTTAATCTTTGGTTTGACAACCCACCACTTGTGGCCTGGACTCCCTAACATCCCAAATTATGATGAATGCACCAAGGTCTATGAATTTTACCCACGTCTACAACTAAAAAGGAGCTATAAGGAATATGTAGCTATCAATGATGCTTTTACAATAAGGCTACGCCAAGAATTACAAGGATGCCCAGAAAGGAGATTCTCACCAGAGGAAATTTCAGCCATAAACTAGTTTGGATGCTCATTCATCTAGTTCTTGAGTTTCTCCTATTTAAGAATAGGAGCTTATGATGGATTCCCTAAGAGGTTGTCAAGGTATCCCAAAGACAAGGCAGTCCTAGTTGAATTGTGTCAATAGGTACTTTAAGTGAACACCCTATGTTCCAATGTGAAGAAGATTGATGGGATTATATTCCCTATAGTGGTAGGCCCATATTCATGTGCCTCTAGATCAAATGCCCAAAACTTGGTAAAATTTTTTGAAAGCAAGATTAATTTGTTAGACTATGAGGTGCTCAAGCCTTAATATGATCTAATTAATTTTGTAAGGGATCATCTAAAGTTGGGATATGCCTATAGGCATGCCCCAGATATTGAAGATTTCTAGTCTAGCTATCTCAATGAGTACCAAACTCGAGAGAGATTTTTGTCAAGGTTTACCATTGATGAAATAAAATTATATAATTATTATGTTGATGTTTCTGATCTTACAGATGGTGGAGCCTACATACACCCCACTTCTTATGAGAAGATCAAGGGAAAACTAATTCTATCTAACCCATCTATAGATCTAGTCATTGATAGCATGGAGGTTCTCATGTAGGTTATAATCAAAATAATAGACAAATGGGTGGAGTGGACCTGAGAAAGGAAGAAAATGACTAGAAGCACTAGTTTTACAAGTGGAGTTTTAGCTGAAGCTACCTATTCAGCCATAGCTATGAGTAGTACAACCATTACATTAGCATCTATGGGGCCATTATAGTCTATTGGCCAAGGTGGAGACTAGCCTCCAGAAAATAATGTGTCATTCACCCCTACTTGCAAAGTTGACTCTCTTATAAACACTGAGAAGATAGGAGAGAAGGAGGATGACAAAGATAAGGGGAAAGAACAAGAAAAATCAGTGGCTAAGCCATCCTCCCCTGTTCAAGTCATCAACTTAGATGGTGATACTAGCCCCATGGATGGCCAAGAATAGGAAGCATCTTAGCAAGGGGATACTTTAGACCTTTTGGTGACCACGGAGACTGTCTTCACGGTTGCTTTCTAGAGCAAGCCAACTCCATTGATCCCGAGAAAGTTGTTTGATCCCTTAGCATTGAAATCTACTATCAATGTGCTCTCTACAGAATTTTGGCTCAAAGAGACCATTGATAGGAAGAAGTGGAGATAGGAGGATGCAACCCCATTAAAGGATTTGATCACAAAGGTCACCTCCTCCTAGCCATTCAAGAAGATGAATAAGAAAAAGATAATTGTTACACTGGCAATGGGTTCAACAACTAGCCACATGCTAGTTGAGATTGTTGAGCCATAGAAAGAGGGTAGATTTGAGCTCTCAAAGGATGATTTTTAGATCAGGATGATTGATGTTAGCATCCTAGTTCATTGCTCCACGGTAAACATGTGGAAGCCAACTAATGATAGATCAAGGATAAGCTAGAAGAGCTTAGAGCAGAAAAGGAGATATTGAAGGCATCAAACAAAAAGCTAGTGGATTACATAAAGTTTGCACTCAGAAGCACTTATTTGAGTCAATTTGACCTAAATGTGGAGGAGAATAAGAACTTGCTTCTAAAGCTGCAACAAGAAAGACAATTCGAGCAAGTAGGCCAAGCTTAGGTAGATTAGATGAAGGCTCAAGGTCCCAAACTGGTTGAGAATTTGGGAAGCATAATTTTGGATGCTCATAAACTCAAAGAAGAACCTTCAAATCATCAAATAACTATACAGAAGGTAGCAAACAAGATGATAGAGCAATTGGCCCTTTTACAAGAAGTGATAGACATGAAGACCAATGTGGCCATTGCTCATGGGATTCTGAATACTGGCAAGAAGTCACTATTCCACTAGAAGAAATCCTTGGATTTTTTCATAGAAAGCTTTATGAGATCTACAAATTAATTTAAGGATGTGCACAATATGGTCCAAAAGATCATTGACAAGTTGTTTCAATATTTGAAGATCTTGCACAGAAAGTCATTCATGTTTACTAATAGCAAGTTGGTGGACATCAAAAGAATGAAATCCAATTTTTTGGCATTTTTTGACAAATTCATTGACCTACTCAACTTCCAATTGTCCAAGATCTAGGAATTATCTGTAGCAAATGCAATCATAAAGAGGGAAGTGAAAAAATTCCAGTCAAGGGTGGCTAGAATTGATGAACTGATAGAAATGCATGACTACTGGATGGTCCAAGTGAAAAATATCCTCATCCCAAGTGTTGAAGAGATGGATAAAGTAACCAAAGCTATGAAAGCTTATAGAGCTAAATTAGTTACTACTAAGAAG
Source organism: Cupressus sempervirens (assembly GCA_028749045.1). NCBI lineage: Eukaryota > Viridiplantae > Streptophyta > Pinopsida > Cupressales > Cupressaceae > Cupressus > Cupressus sempervirens. Next base: position 213,824,959 of record CM053792.1, read on the forward strand.
ACATTATGTTCTCATGCTTTTCTAGACATCTGTCATTCTTCCCCTCCTCATTCTTTTGTCATCATTCATGGCATTTTGTCAGTCTCTATAATGGACAATGATTCATATTTTTCCTATTTTTAGATGATTCATCCAATGTAACTGGCCATTTTGAGAATGCCTATAAATGTAATCTTTGATGAAGTTAATCAGATCGACAAAATTTACTTTGGGAGAACCCTTGTAGTTAGGACTATTGTATCTGAGTCTAAGTTCATTTTGAATTTTGATGTTCATTTAGTTTAGAATGGAGTGTATAGAATGAATGTTTTAATGTTGAAAGTTGAATGAATGCAAATGAACTTTTCTTTATTTCCTTTGCTCAATAATGTGTATGTCTTACTCTCTTCAGCATAAGCATATCTTCTATTCTCTTTGTTGTTCACCTTAGTCCTTCTGAAACTACAAATCCCAAGTACACCAACTCCTTCACAAAATTGCACTTCTTTAGCTTTATCAACAACTTTTCTTCCCTCATCTTATCAAACACCTTTTATATATGCATCAAATGCTCCTCAAACATCTTACTAAAGATCAAAATATTATCTAGGTAAACAATGACAAACTTACCTAGATACTCCTTCGGTACCTCACTTATGAACTGCATGAAAGTGCTATGTCCATTGGTTTGCCCAAAAATCATGACTAACCACTTGTATAATCCTTCCTTCATCTTGAAAGAAGTCAATGGGACATTTGATCTCACTAAATCTCTCTATCATATCTAGATGTGGAAAAATTCATTATTCATCCATAGACGAGTAGCCTCAATATTTTGTATACATCCTCTAAGGTGACTATTTTCTCACCAGTAGGTAGATATAATGTGCATGTATCCTAATTCCATCTCTCCATCAATGTCATCAATTTGGCTTTGTGAGATATCATCTATGGGAGATGATATACCTAGTGTAGTCCCACATCTCTCAACAATTGTATCGCTTATTTGTAGTAAGGCATGTTGTTGTAGAAATAATTGATTAATTGTATATTGTCTTTGATGTTACACAAAATTTCATATCATTATCAGTCAGTATATGTCGAGCTCACTCAGGCATTGAAGACAATTTTTTGTGGCTATCGAGCATTCCAGAGTTTGTTTAGTTCAAAAAGAAGTATCTACCTAGTTCACTCAGGCATCAAATGAAAGTTTGTGGAAGTTGAGTGTTAACCAAGCTCACTTAGTTAATGAAGGAATGTTGGATGGAACCAGTGTTAACCAAGCTCACTTGGTTACCAAAGGAACTATGCTAATATGTAGTGTTGATTGAGTTCACTTGGTTAACATAGGAAAATCATTTCTGAGTTAGTGTCTATCGAGCAAGATTGGCCAATGCATAATTTTCTTGTTTTGGAATATTGAGTTTAATGTATTTATCTATTGGTTCTAGTCAACTAAGAAGATGAATTTTAATTATTCTAAGTTATATTTGAGCTGACTTGACAATATGAAAGATATAAATAAAAGGTGAAGTTTAGGGTCAGAAAAAAAGAATGCATGGAAGATAATTGAAGATTTGAAGATGCTAAGAGGAAGCAAATCAAAAGGATAAGAAAAATATCCTTAAGAAGCTAAAAAGATATATTTGATCAAGAAGGATCAAGTATAAGCTAGAATTGATATCTGTAATCAGCAATTTAGTTGCATCCAAATCAAGTCATGTCATTGTTACTCTCTAACCATCGTAGCAGTGATCTAAATCTCTTAACAAAGTTAGCTTAACAGCTATTTGTAAATCCTCTAACAAGGTGGTAGTTCTATTGAATTTTCTAAAGACCTCTAACAAGCCCACTCCTAACAAGGTGATTAAATCCTCTAATAGGGTCATACCTAACAGTGTTTTTTGTAATCTTTAACAAGGTTGGCTCCTAACAAGGCTCACTTCAGAAGAGTGAAAAATAGTAACTAGTTGAAATTGATGGTTTTTCCCAAATTGGGTTTCCACGTTAAATCTTGGTGTCAAATTTGTTCATGTTATTTCTTTTATGTACTTGCAACTAAGTTAAAGTAATAAGTAATCACAATTAACATCTTAATATTTTCATGCTAGGTGTTTGCCAAGCAATCTCAATATTTATTGAGTTACATCATTTTCAGTGTGTTTATTGAGCTTCAGCAAAGTTTAATTTTCAAAGTTTTATTTTGTACTGGCATCTAAGGGATCTGGGATTTATTTTTGTAGTAACTGATTCACCCCTCCCCTCTCAGTTACTCTTCTTATATTTCTCACAATTGTGACCTTAGGAAGGACATGACCTTCATGGTACAATGTTCATACAGTACTAGGAGCTTCTCCAATCACATTTGAATAAATTTTCATCAATATGTCATCTCAAGAAATAAAATCTATTGACTAAACATAAAATTGTAGTCTTCTTGTAAGTATCTTGATACTGAATACAAGACTCCTTCTGGAACATTATCAGTTGAAGACATTGTCGAAAAGAAGAATCATAATGTCATGATGATTGATATTGCATATGCTCTTAGTTATGTTGAATTTGATGAATTAAAAGACTACAAAACAACTCATGAAATGTGGATTAAACTAAAAGACATTGATGGAGGAGATGACAATGTAAGAAGAGCTAAAGTAGAAAGTCTTAGAGGTCATTTTGATCAGATGAAAATGAGAGAAGATGAAAACATTGTAAAATATGTGAAATGAATCAAAGCAAGTGTGAGTGTAATCAAAGCATCTGGAGGAGACATTGATGAAAAAAATTGTAAGCAAGGTACTCAAAATCCTTTTCCTATCTATGTAATTAGAGTGTCTATTATTCAAGAAATGAGATGTGATCCAAATAGAAAAATTTCTTTAGATGCTCTAGTTGGAAGATTGAAAGCTTTTGAGTTGGATAACTATGATTTTTATGTTCCTAGTTCCAAAGGTATTGAGCGTACATTTGAAGCCAAACTCTCACTCAACAAAAAGAGTAAGGAATCAAAGGCCAATCAATTAGGAAGTGAAGAAGAAAAAAAAGAAAGTTATGATAATGATCTTGAAGTTGTTGAGGCCTTACTTGCAAAGAAATAATCCAAAGGCAGAGGAAAGTACAAAGGCAAGATTCCTCTAATCTATTTTTCTTGTGAATAAATTGGTCACATTGATGCTAGGTGTCCAAACAGAGAAAACAAGGATAAGAAGAAAAGCAATAAGTACAAAGGCAAGAAGGAATTCAAGAACTGCAAAGACAAAGGTAAGAAATCTTGTTTTATGACTAAAGATTCTGATAATAGTGAAGATGAAATGGTATATTGTTGTAAAAGATGAATCTAATGATGAAGGAGATAAGATGGCACTTATCTCTCATGTTAGCTTAAATGATACTTGGATTATTGACAGTGGTTGTTAACATCATATGACTGGAGACAAAACAAAATTTGAGCACATGAAATATTATGATGGTGGTAGTGTGAGATTTGGAAACAATGAACCTTGTTGCATAAAAGAGGATGTATCTCTTTGACCAATGAATTTATATGTGATAATGTTTATTGGGTTGAAGGACAAAGCATAATATATTGAGTGTGGCACAGTTGAATAACACTGGATCCAAGGTAGAATTCATGGATGGAAAGGCCAAATTGCTGGATGGAAAAGGAAATCTAGTTAGATCTGGCAAGCAAACAAAAGGTAATATACTTTATCTTGATCTTAGTGAAAGTTCATATTTTATTACTCAAGTAGAATAAAGTTAGTTATGGCACAAAAGATTATGTCATGTAAACTTTGATAATTTGGTTAAGATAAGCAAACATTAAAGAGTAAGAGGTATTCCTAGCTTGAAGAAACCTGATAAGGGTCTATGAAAAAATTGACAAATTGGTAAGATGGGAAAGACTAGTTTCAAAAGCAAAAACTATCATTCTAAAGAAGTATTAGAGCTTGTGCATATAGAGTTATGTGGACCTATTGGAATAGAGAGTTATAGTGGAGAAAATTTTTTCATTCTTTTTGTTGATGACTATTCTAGAATGATGACTATAATGTATCTAAAAGAAAAATCAAAAGCTTTCCAAAAATGATGATTCCATAGAGGTAGATCAGACCACTTATAGATCAATGATTGGAAAATTGTAGTATGTAGTACACACAAGGCCTGATATTGCATTAGCAATCAGTATGGTGGCAAGATTCTCAACAAATCCCAAAGAAAATCACGTCATGGCAGTTAAAAGAATCATGAGATATTAGAATGGTACTGAAGAATATGGTTTATGGTACAAAATAGGAGGCAATTTGGACTTAAAAGTATTCATAGATGATGACTGGGCATGAAGTATTGATGACAGAAAGAGCACTAGTGGTGGAGCATTCTTTCTTGGTAAAAGACTAGTGTATTAGACAAGCAAGAAATAGAATTGTATCTCTCAATCCACAGTAGAGGCAGAATATGTGGCAGCAATAGTCAATTGTTCTAACATTGTTTGTTTCAAACAATTAATAATAGGTATGAAGATAGAGATCAAGGATTCAATAGTTATATATTGTAATAACACTAGTGTAATCAATATATCAAAGAATTCAGTGATGCATACCAAAACAAAGCACATTGCTATAAAATATCATTTCTTGAGAGAATTGGTGTAAGATAAAGAAGTTAGATTGGAATATGTAAATACAAAAGAACAAATTGTAGACATATTCACCAAGCCATTAGCTAAGGATGCATTTTTGTATCTAAGAGGTAAGCTAGGGGTCATTCCCCTATCTGAAGCTCACTAGATAAAATTTAGTGATGCATCAACCAGAGCATTATTAAAGATCAATCAATTGGTGCAATATTGACAAGGGCATATTGCAAATGAATCAATACTTGAGGTACATTAATATTAATTGAACATTTTCTTTGGCATGAGATGGCAAAGAGGGAGAAGTTTACTATCATATCTCATAGAATTATTTTTTGTTAAAAAGAGGGAAAATGTTTCTATCATAAAAATCTTGTAAAGAGATGTCAACAAGGGAGAATGTACTTGGCAAATGTTCTAGGAGATAGAAGCTTTCTGATAAAGGGAGAAACTAAAGACAGAAGAGTTCACACTGATAGAGGGAGTTCTCATGGAAGAGAATCAAAATGAAACTAAGGATATGTTCCTCATTGTATTCTTACTCCAAAAATTTCATTGTACTATGACATGTTGTGTTGCCATCAATGCCAAAGAGGGAGATTGTTGAAACAATTGATTAATTGTGTATGTCTTTGATGTTACACAAAATGTCATATCATTATTAGTCAGTATATGTTGAGCTCACTTTGGCATTGAAGACATTTTTTTTGTGGCTACCAAGTGTTCCAGAGTTTTTTTAGTTTAGAAGGTAGTATCTTTCGAGTTCACTTGGGCGTCAAAGGAAAGTTTGCAAAAGTTGAGTGTTAAACGAGCTCACTCAACTAATGAAGGAATTTTGGATGGAACTAGCGTTAATTGAGCTCACTTGGTTACCAAAGGAACTATGCAAATATGCATTGTTGACCGAGTTCACTTGGTTAACACAGGAAAATCATTTCTGAGTTAGTGTCTACTGAGTAGGCTCAGCCAATGAAGGATTTTCTTATTTTGGCTTATTGAGTTTAATTGATTTATCTGTTGGTTCTAGCTGACTGAGAAGATGAATATTAATTATTCTAAATTATATTTGAGCCTACTTGACAATATGAAAGATATAAATAAAAGATCAAGTTGAGGGTGAGAAAAAAAAAATACATGGAAGATAATTGAAGATTTGAAGATGCTAAGAAGAAGCAAATTAGAAGGATAAGTAGAATATCATTAAGAAGCTAAAATGATATATTCGATTAGGAAGGATCAAGTATAAGCTAGAATTGAGATTTGTAATCAGAAATTCAGTTGCATACAGATCAGGTCATGTCATTGTTACTCTCTAACCATTGTAGCAGTGATCTAAATCTCTTAGCAGAGTTGGCTTAATAGCTATTTGTAAATCCTACAACATGGTGGTAGTTCTATTGAATTGTCTAAAGACCTCTAACAAGGCCACTCCTAATAGGGTGATTAAATCCTCTAATAGGCTCACATCTAACTATTTGTTTTGTAACCTTTAACAAGGTTGGCTCCTAACAGGGCTCACTTCAGAAGAGTGAAAAATAGTAACTAGTTGCAATTGATGGCTTTTCCCAAATTGGGTTTCCACATTAAATCTTGGTGTCAAATGTGTTCATGTTATTAATTTTATGTGCTTACAACTAAGTTAAAGTAATAAGTAATCACAAATAACATCTTAAGATTTTCATGTTAAGTGTTTACTGAGAAATCTCAATATTTACTGAGTTACAACATTTTTAGTGTGTTTTCTAAGCTTCAGCAGAGTTCAATTTTCAGAGTTTTATTTTGTACTAACATCTAAGGGATCTAGAATTTATTTTTGTAGTATCTGATTCACCCCTCCCCTCTCATTTACTCCTATTATATTTCCAACAGTTGTGACCTTAAGAAGGTCGTGACCTTAGGAAGGTCATGACCTTCATGGTACAATGTTCACATAGTAATAGAAGCTTCTCCAATCACATTTCAATAAACTTTCATCAATATGCCATCTCAAGAAATCAAATCTATTGAATAAACATAAACTAGAAATCCTTTTCTATAGGTCAAAATTCTAGGTATAGGTTAACTTATTGTGGTACAAGCCAACTTCCTAGTTACAAGTTGACTTCTTGGGTATGGGTCAAGCATATGAGTTTATAAGCTAAAAACACATGCTAATATCATCTAGGTCATAATTATACACCTATAGAAAAATGATAGAAGTGTTGTAAATTAGGAAGAGCATGAGAATCAAGACATACCTCATCCAATGGTATGCCATTTTCCACTGGTTTTCACACCACCTCCAATTTGAAGGGTCTAGTGTTATCCTCTTTTGCATCCTTCTCTAAGATTCTTCTCCCTCCTCTACAAATGTATAACAAACATAAGTGTTGCAAATAACTCTTCAAAAGCTAGGATGCAACTTATATGCAATTTTAAACTTGGTTTCTATTACTAACCCTAAAAAAATCATCTTCTCATTGCAACTCTTTACATTTAATTTGCCATAACTTAAGCTATGAAGATTTGATTTTCACTCTAGGATAGTGTTATAATAAGGATTTAGTAATTTTTATTTCCAAATGCCTTTTGAGATATTTTAAGTTCATATTGAATGGTTTAGAAATGATTTTTTTGTCCTTTTCTATTCATAGTTCATCACAATAAATATGATTCCCTATTTCACCTTTCTAACATAACAAGCTGAAACAAAGGGCCATATAGCTACCTACAAGCTTCACTATATTCCTTAGTAAGTCCTAGGTGATTTATGATTATTACTAGCATTTGATTTTTTAGGATGTGGAACTACTAATGGTTTCTTCCAAGATTTATGTGTTGTGGACTTGTTATATCATTTTTCATTTATCAATGTTCTTCTTGCTTTCGCTTGCATATACACTTAGTGTCATATAGCACTAAAGTGAGAGCTAACTATAGAATCTTAAACTATAAGCAACTATATTCTCTACAATTTAAAGGTTTTTTAGCACCCTTCTTATTGTATTTTCATTATACATTTGCATATTAATTAATTAAGTCCTATATAATTTCCCTCTCCCATCATTGTAAAAGTTGAGGTGGGGTTTAAATTAATACATCCTCCTTTACATTTCCCTCCTCGACTTGTGCAAAAATCAAGATAGGATCTAATCTCTAGGAATCCTCCTCTATTTGGTCCTTTAATCACAAATTCACTCTTTCCATAGGCTCTATCTTGTTAAATTCAAGATCTGTAAGCCTTTTTTAATCAATTTCAATGTGCATATTTTTTAATCTTCCTAAGAACCTTTAAACTATATTTCTGCTTGCCCCAACACCTTTAAGACTATTCCCTCCTAGCATAGAGTTCCTAGAAGCTCCCTATGTTTTGTACAGGGCACCTAGAAGTTCCCTATACCTTAAAAATCCCCTTTCAGGGGTTGCGAACCCAATGTAACATTTTTCTTTCTTTTCCTACCTATTAGTGTCACCTCTTATGAATTTGGGATCTCAAATCACTATAAAAGGAAACCTACTAACTTATTTTGAGAGGCACATCTAGATAATCCAATAGGAGGACATCAAGTATACAAAGCATTTTTGCAAGGTGGAATCCCATGCTTTGATGTTATCAATTTGAAGCAAGACTAATCTCACTTTAAGCATTCCAATCAAAGTTCTACAATCAAAAATTCAATACAACATATCACAGAGTTGCAAACAAATTGTGAGGATGGATAGGAATAATTTTACCCTTGAGGGCCTAGTATAATTTTATTTTTATTTTCAAACTTATGATTTTTTGCCACATATTTCATAGTACTTATATGTTAGGGCTCAACTCTTAGCATTAGATCTTAGTATTTACATTATGTTGCACTTGTATTTTTTAGCTCTTTTGCATTTTAGACACATAAATATAGATTCATGAGCATAATCACATTTTCTTAATGACTATTCATGGAAGTGGGAATCACAAAAATGGGGGGTTGACTAAGCCAAACCCCTATATAGCCAGCCCCACACACCCTTTTCAAATCTATAGGTTTTAGAAGCATGTATACAAGTACAAATTTGGACACCCATTTAGGAGATTAACACATATCTATTTTTTATTTTGGTATTTCATAAAACATGGTATAGTCTGTTAAATTCTACCTATGCTTGGTAATCAAAATCATAGATCTATTTGTAGCTCTACAAAGACATATCCAAAAGACCCATACCTTGTTTCTAGTTTTTTATTTTGACTAAGCTGGGTATAGGTCAACAAGTCTGAACTATACACTGTATAGGCCACCCCAGATTGTCCCATTCTTATGAAAAAAAAAGAGTTGAATTTTCCAAATCTATTATTTGATAGCTATAAGATTCAAAAATTTGATCCTTTAGAGCTCTAATAGTCTAGAAATTAGTCTTTCAAGTCATTCTTCTTTTTTCATTTCTAGGTGCACACATTCTTATATCACCTATTGCATTTAATTTCTAAGACCTGGTCTATAGTGTTACATTATATTTAGGAATCAAGACCTCCTCTTCAAAGGGAAAATAAGATCAAGTCTATAAGGTATAGAACCTAGGCTTACACCCTTTTGGTTGTGTTTGCTAGATCCATCCTATCTTGGTGAGAGTTTCCTATACCTTCCTCCCCCTCTTTGAGTCCTAATGTATATGGTGTATTATTTTGTGATCTACAATTGATTATTATTTTTCCAGATACAATTGCATCTATCTTTTTTGTAATAATAAATCATTTTCTAGTTATATAAGATATTGAATTCTTGTTCACTCCATTCACTATTAAGATTGCTCACTTCATGAGTTAATAGTAAATTGATATAATTGGTTAATAATAAAATGTTTAATATTTAGGATTTCTATTTTTTTAAGCATTAAGGAATAAAATAATAAGGCTACACTATCAATATTTATGACCTAAATGTCTCCTTTGGAAACATGTGATTAGACAATAATATTACTTTCTTGTGAGTGAGGTCCATTCGTCTCATTCAATTTTAATACTAGTTTACTCATGACCAATTTAGACTATAAATGCAATTATGCATTCTTTAATTTATTGATAATTTGAGCAAATTATAGAAAATATTAGAGATTTGGGTTTTATTGGATGTAAAGGTGTGACTTTTTAAATGATGAGGTATATGATTTCCCTCCCCTCTTAAGTAATAATGCACAGAATTGCCCCTAGAGGAATGTAAATATTAAACTCTCTAAGAAGATGAAATAGAATGACACAAGACTATGACCAAGTAAACATAAATACATGATCCTCTAAAGAGATGAGACACATTATCCAAGGTTGTGTCCAATTATATGCAAATAGTTGACCTTATAAAAAGAAAAGACATAATAACAAAAAAGTACATCTTATTGAATGAGAATGCTCAACACTCTTAAAAAATACATTAGATAATGCCCTACTAAATGAATTATGGCCGTAGGCATGAAAACTTATGCAAACATTTAGTCCAATTCAAAATTAATAAAAAAAATTAAGTAGCCAATAGAATTAAAATATTTTTTGAGGTTTCACTTTTTTTATAAAGTTGTAAATTTTTATATATTTATTAAAATATAAAAAATGACATTTATTTAAAAGCTTATTTGTTACCTTGGAAAATAGCAAGGAGAAAATTATTTTTTCTCATACTAAAATTATAGAAAATTTGAAACTGACACGATTACTTGACATAATTATTATTAAATATTAATCAACAATAACCCTCTAGAATTCTTGAATTAATATCAAAATCTAGCAAGAATATATCTCATTAAAAATATCACGCATGTAATTTTCTGGGACCTTCAATTTTAGAAAATTCAAGAGCTCCAAGATCGAATCCTTGGCCCTGTCTGGCCTCGAAGCAAAGGTCGACAATTCACATTATGTAAATTTTACTAATGTGTGCATCTAATCTTTATCAAAACTTTGGTATCTGTATTTGACATTAATGAATTTTTTTAAACTTGACATCAGTGAATTTTTTTAGTAAACATTAATATTTGAGTAGATAGAACATATCTTAAATAATAGTACTAAGATTAAGGACTAATAACATAAAACCAAATGTGTTGTGCATTGGTACATAACATAATTTCACTAATATTGACTGTAGTTTATTGGTTTTTGTTAGTCATTGTTAGGTTCTATGTACATTTTTGACAATTATGTTGCTATGAAATAGACATTGAACCCAATGATTTGATTCTCCATGCATTTCACTAATTTACATATTTGCAAAATCACAAGAAGTAAATCTTGATCCTAGAAAACCAAAATTCAATGAATAAATTAAACCTAAAACCAATTGCTTAAATAAAATATCAATGAGGAAATAAAATTTAAAGTCTTATCAAAATCACGGGTTAAAATTAGCTTGTTCTCCAATCCATCATTTAGAGTCTTCACAATAGCAGGTGACTATGTAATATAAATATCTTTGCTAAAATTCAATGTTTTGGTAGTATTTTCTATTGTTACAACAAAACATAGCAAGAGTAACCCAAGTATTAATCCAGATGATCTAGAAGGCATAATTATCATAATTGTATTCAATGCTTTCACATGAATTCTACAAAGCCAACTAATCATGGACAATCCTTCCACCAATTTTCTATTGTTCATGAACTTTAGTATAAAAACATGTTAGCCCAAATCGCTCTCAAATTTTCTCGATAGCTCCAATTGAGAATAAAACATGGGACAACAACCCCTCCACATAATCCCTTTAAAATAAAGACCTAAAGACACCATAAACCCCCATCTCCCACCATCAATTCATGCTTGTAACTTTCTCACCAACCACATAGTGAAGCACACAAAAGAAAACTAAGAACCTTGGAAAGATTAAAAACAAAACATGATACGGTAAATTTGCTACTAAAATTTAGTTAAAAGAATATACTGCTAAAATTAAAAACATCTAAATTCTTAGGCTAACTTTGTTGGCAAAAAAGATTGGCAAAGGTCATCCCTAATAATATATCATGACAAGGAGTCATTACAAATGGATGTAAAAAATTCATCCTTATAGTATGTTTCAAAGGCAAAATTATGAGTGGACACTTGCAGATTTGTCAAAATATTTCTAAAGTTTTTGTCTATTATGTGAGTCTATTAATGGAAGGAGGATCTCCACATTTGTAGTAGTTCTCCAAATATATTTTGGTTAAGCTAGGATGTCTCCATAGAGAAAGGAGTTTATACTCACCCTTACCTAATGATGTCAAAGCACATATTTCCCTCCACATTATAGTTTCAATGCAAAATGTAGCAGCACTAGTAATGCACATTATTTATCCTACATGATGCTACACAAGACAACTACAATCCACATGACACTCAAGAAATTGTATTTTAGTAATATCTAAAGTTTCAACAAAATATTTTAAAAACAAATTACTTTAAAACCCTAATAAAATCACAAAGAAAATAAATATTTGTGGGTCTTGGAAATATATTTATGACATGATTTAGAAATGAAACAAGTGAACTACATAATCTTTATTGCTAGTAGCCACACTATTAATAGGAAACAAAAGGGTCAAAATTATTTTAAATATAATACAAAAAGCAACAAGCAAAAGTTTTCTCATTATTAGAATTAAATTATTCAAACAATCAAAAGAATGCCAAACAAAGCTAGAAATGATCAAATGATATACATCCCATCTAAAAATATTTGTGTTTCAATACAAAATAGTATAAGACAAGGTACTCTAGTCATGTCTTGTGGGAATACAACATTTATCTCAATATCTAATTTGATTTTAAAGAAAAAATTATACATAGTACTATGCTATTATGAAATTTTATTTTATAATAGTTCTTATTTTTGAATTTCATGTTAGTTTACATTTCACAAAGCTTTGAAAATATTTTTAAATTGACTTATTGTTATTTAATATATTCAATTTTCTATTGTCTTTATTGTTAAAATTTACTTTATACAAATTCTCACAAGGTATATATTATTTATGTTACTCTCGAAATCTACAAATGAATAATGTCAAATCAAAAATTACTAATTTAACATAAACTAAAAATAATGATGAAGTATACTATTATATTTTATTACTAAAATTTTAATAATGTAGATTAATAAAAATAATAAATATATAGTTTTCAATGAGATTGGACTTAGAATAGAATATATGGAATTAACTTAAGCAAGATTTTATTTGTTTACCTTATCCTTAATTTAAGAAAAGATATATTATGATTTTCTATTGTCTATATTTTTTTTAATTCACTTTATACAAATTCTCACTAAGTACATTAATGTTACACTCAAAATCTATAAATGGACAATGTAAAATCAAATTACTAATTTTAATAATCTGAAATTAATAATGATGAAGTATACTATTATATTCTAATACTAAAATTTTAATGATGTAGATTAATTAAAATAATAAACATATAGTTTCTAATGGGACTGGACTTGGAATTATAAGCAATTAGACTAGCAGTTGCATGTCTATGTACGTGCAATGATAAGCCGATAGGAGTGATTTGTCTAATTGAATGTAAGAAAAAGAACACGTATTTTGTTGCTATGGAGACAAATAGGTAGTATTATATTTTTTAATGATTAGTATAGAAATGTAAATTTGATATATGATGTTGAGTTGACATATTAAGAAATATTAAAACTAAGCAAAGATAAGAAACATTAGAAGTAAACAAAGATACTCCTTGATGAAGTGCCAACATAAATGAGTCTATGTGATGCAACAATTTAGTAGGATGTTAGAGAAAACATAGGTAACATGCAACTAAACAAGTTAGAACACAATAGAGAAGAAACATCTTGTTTTTTTATTAATATACATTTTAATAAATTTTGACTTTGGTTTACTTTACTTCCATGGTGTTTTTGATAAAAGACATATATTTGAAGAAAACAAAGTATTCTTCAAAATAGAAATATTGTATTTAAGAAGAACAATTAAAAATCATTTGTTAGCATATGATCTAAAACGTAATAATAAAGAGTGTAAATTTTCAAATTTTGTAGTTTGTAGTGTTTAAAATCGTGATGTGTAGCATATGCGATGTTATAAGAAAGCTTGTAGTGGAGAGGTGAAGTGACATACTGTGATCTGCAAAAGAACATTAGAATCCTTTTAAGCTAGATGAAGGTTCTTTTCATGCAATGTTACATTTAATTTTTGTTGTAGAAATGTATATTCATACAAAGGAAATTTTGCAATGGATGTTTATAATTAGGATTTAAACTTTATTAATGAGGTTAGGATTAAAATTTATCAATTAGGATTATAGTTATGCATAGAGTTTAGGGTTAGCTTTAAGATTGAGGTAGGGGTATAAAATATCAAAGTTAGTGATAGGAATAGGTTTAGGGATACAATATAGTTGAAGTATAGGATTGGGATTGGGGTTGTGGTTATGGTTACAATTTAAATAATCTTTAGGATTAGGTTTTGGGTTAGTAGTATTATTAGGTAAAAGATTAGAATTATGATTAAGGTTTCTTACTATGCTTTGATTAGGGGTCAAATTAGGTATTTATTAGGGTTCATATTAAGCTTCAGTTAACATGGATATTAGGGTTGTGGTCAAGAATACAACTATGGATATAGTTCAAATAGGGATGGAGTAGTTCAATTAATATTATTGAAGGACAATTATGGTTAGATTTAAGATTAGGTTAGGGTTGGGGAGTAATTGGAAGGAAATCTTAATATAATTACTGTAGGAACTTGATTATTGATATGGTGTAATTATATTGAAGGATGAGAATAGAGTGCAATTAGAGATAAAATTATGGTTGTGAAAATATAATTTTAGATTTAGGGGTAGGTTTCAAGTTGGTTGGTTTATCTATGTCTCTTAAACTTAATAATATAATCTAGGATTATGGTCATCTTGTTCATATTTTATTTTAGGGTTTCATTAGATTTAAAATTAATGTAATTGTTAAGTTTGGTTTAGTGTAAGGGTAACAATTAGATTTAAGGTTTAATGTATCAAGTGACACTATTTTGTTTATCTAAACTTTGAATGGATGTTGGAAGCTTAGAATTAAGGATGAAGATTTGAATTAGAATGAGGTTACATTTTGAAGTAGAAATTGGGTTAGCAAATTAAGGGTCAAAGAAAAAAATATTATTTAAGTTAGCTTTATCAAGGAACTGTAACCTAAATTATGATCTTAATATTTTTGGAATGCTAACTAAGCTCATCCTATGATTCTAAGTCTAAGCCTAATTATCTAAGTAATCTACCCTTGTTAATCTTTATCATAATCACAATTTTAATTAATATCTAATTCTAAACTTAATTAAATAATAATTGTATCTAATTTAACTTTTATTAAACTCTAAACGCAATTAAATTGTAATATTTATGTTAGCTCTTATTCTAATTGAATGCTAAGTTCAAATGAAACATTAACTTGAAAAGAAATGAATTTTAATTGGATCTTAACAATTTAAAAATTTATGTATCAGTACATCATTTTTATTTGTTAAAATATTTGAGCAATATTTCAATTACATGCAAATCAATTCAAAGTTAATCATTAAACTATTTTTTTTCTTGAATCATTAATATTTTAAAAGTAAAATATTTTTTAATATAAATTTTGGATTTTTTTAATGTAAATATTATATTAATATCAAAAATGGAAAACTCCTACAAAGCAATGAAAAAAGTAGGGTAGTCATGTTATCAAAGAAATCAAAGAAAAAACCCTAGGCTGCCTCATTCGAATGGCGATTTTCCACGATTTTTTTCAAACAACCATAACAGAACATGGTTCTCTTCGGCCACCCAAGATTCACATAAATATGTAGTTGAAATGACAAACAGCTTCTCCATTTTGGAGAAATTCAAAGAAAAGCATCAGAGTCATTAGAGTCATTACGGGGCATGTTTATTTTAAAAGACAGTAAAAGGGCAAAGATCAGTGACTAAAATTCCTCCTATTTTTTAAAGTCCATCAGGTAGCTCCAAACCTCATGTGTTCTTCACCATTGATAGCCTAGATAATCAATGTAGGGTTTTCAATTTAACTAAATATGCCTATCGTCATTTTCATGAAATGCCTCAAAAATTAGTAGATTTAAATTTGCATCCGCCCTTTAAATCACCTCATTCTGATAGGTCTAGGTTTCATTCTTCATCTGATACTACTACCCCAAATTCATACATTCCCCCTCATCACCTTCATGCAAGGACAAATGCCTTTTCTTCGAAAAACCCTGAGAGTTTACATGATTCATAGTCTCTGACAAAACCTATAGATAACTCAATAATTATCTCCAATAAGGAAGTCAAAGAGACTTGGCTTGAATATCAAAAGGGAAGAATTTTTGCAGTTTGGAATGGTCCTCAGAAAGATTTCCCTCTTCTCTCTGAATGGCTAGGAGAAAATCGTGATGAAAAGGTAAGTATTTCTCACTTCTTAGATAGGATTCTTTATTTACATTGCTTGGATTATTTTGTTAAGAAAGAATTCATTTCAGTATATGAGTGCTTCTTTAAAGGTCATGTTGTTAAATTTGTAGAATGGTCCCATTATTTTAGAGTAGAAGGGTTAGACTTTATGATCCCAACTTGGTTTAATATCCAACCTTTACCTCTGGAGCTTCTCCAAATAAAGATTCTTAGATCTAGAGGATCTGCTATGGGAGAGCTTATTAGTATTGATTCCACCTTTTAGTGTTGTAACAATGTAAAAATGCTCATCAAAACCAAGTTTAATCAATCAACACAAATGCAAAAGAAAGTAATAACCAACAAAGCTACATATGATCTAAAATTGTGAATCTATGAAGGCAAAATATCAAAGATTATAAGATTAGATGACACTAACAAAATCAGGTTCAAGACCCTTCCTCTCACTTCAAATTTCAACAGTAAATTGCCATGGATGAGAATCATGAAGAAAAGGAGTCAAAGGTATCTAGAAAAAAACACCTCTGTAACTTCCCATGAGAAATTTGAGTTCCAGACAAAGCCATTTTGTATAGAAGGGGCAGTCAGCAGATGGACAGAGGATTCTCTAACAAACAAAGTTAAGCTCAAATCAGTCATAGTGGCTATGTTAAAATAATCAAATGGGAAGAATACTTCTGAGAGGGTGAGTGAATCAAAAGTAATACATTTTATCCATTAAAACTTTTAATTGAAAATAAATTGCATGCATGTAAACATATCAAATAAGCATAAAGTAAACACATGCATCAATAACACATAACACCAAATTTGGTAACCCAGAAACCCTCCAGAATGAGAAGGTAAAACTAGGGTGGGGATGATACCCACAAGATTACTACAGCAATGATGTTTGACCACGTCTAATGGTCTTCCCTATTAAAGGCTTTACATTGTGTTAATAGTGACCTAGTTAAAGGATTTACAAACATTTTACATGAAGTGTCACCCCGTTAAAGGATTTTATCACCTCTTCAAAGGATCTAAAACCTAGTTGTTAAGCTAACCTATCAACATAGGATTTTTGTTTTCTAATACAATTGCTAGAGAGTATTAGATTCATAAACCTGATTGCTTACAATCTCAAATTGCTGATTTCAGGCATTAGTTCTGCTCATTTTGATCTTGATTCTCTGAGATCTGATATCTATTCGTATGCCTTACTTTGTTCTGATCAACTGGATATGCAATTGCTACTCTATTCCTCTAAATCTTTCACACTTCCCACTGAATTTCACTATAGTTTTCCCAGACATTGTTCTCATCCATCCATACAATGGGGTTTTCATCCTCCTTTTAAAGATTACGAAGACTTAGGGTTAGGTATGGATCTACGATCCATATTGAATCTTTAATTCCCACTCATTCCTTGCATTTTTCTTATTGGTTGCATGCCTTATCCATTTTTCTTATTAGCTACATGTTGATTGCATAGGAAGTATAAAAGATTTATTCTTATCCTTATTATCCTTTGAGATTCTTTTATGTCAACTCAGAAAATGGTTTACATCTAACTTTGTGAAAGCACAAACTCATCTGTTGATTCCGTGTTACTCAACACATACTGGATTACTAGTGCTTGGCACATGTATGATTCAACTTTTCTCAGCACCTATTGCATTCTATCTCACTTGGCACATGTATCATGCTTGGCATCTAAAGTCACTTGGCACTTGATCTTCACTTGGCACCTGAAGATTGCTCGGCACATGAAGATCACTCAGCACCTCTTGTAGTTCTATCTAGCTTGGCGCATACTATGGTACTTAGCTTCTATATGAAAATTGGTTAAGTGTGTTGACACTTAATTGTCAAAACCAATCTGAGACCAACAATCTCCCCATTTGACATGAGTGTCAAAAACACTTAACTAAGCATTATTCATCTAACCTTATGAGAACATTATCCAGTCTGTTTGGCATATGTACAAAATTTCACAAACTTGTTCAAAATTTTGTAAAGAACAATATACCTCAAAATTCTTATAACTCCCCCTGAGATGATTGTGCCATTTCATTCCTGTAACCAAAATTCTTATGTTGATGTGTCTGATACTCTTTTCCTGTCTTGTTTATGTGCTCTGTACTTATGTTCTATATCAGAGTTATCTTCCATTCTTATTTACAAACTCCTCAAAACATCAAAATTCTATATATCCCCTTGTTGGCTATTCTCCCCCTTTGTTATATCTCCCTTATTATATCTCCCTCTTTATTTTATTTCTCCCCCTTTTTGACACTTATGTCAAAGGGTGCTAAGGAGTAATACCATATTTCACCAAAAATGTATTGTTTACCTCCAAAATCATTTTTAGAGCTACATCCCAATTCTCCAAAGCAATTTCTAGTGACTTATGTTGGATGGTAGTCTCTACAGCAAGATGTACAAGTCCATCTAATGTAGAAAGATTAGGATCCTTCTTTAAAATAGATTTACAATAGATTTTCTCTTTATGGAGTACTTCCACAGGTGGGGTTATGAAAGATTGTATTTGCATCAATCTAGCCTTAATGTTGGCCTCTTCAGCTATCAACACAACTAGTTCTTTCTGAGTGTGAAGCATTTAAGCAAAATGCTTCTCACTTTGAGTTGGATCTCTTGGTAGTGACATGCTAGAAATCTTTAGATTTCTCTCGATTTCTCTCCAAGCTTAGTATTCTTTGGCCTGTCTCTTGTGTGAAATTGTTGTACAATGAGAAGATATTCTCAAGTATAGTTTTGACCTTTTAAATTTTCTTTGCCAATTCAACTTGTTGAAGTGCTATCTCACTAGATATTTTATCATTCACTTTTCCTTGAAACTTCCTTTCAGACCATTCCATGAGTTTCACATTTGTCTCCTAGTCTTCACTTGTCACCTGGTCAACAATATCTGACGATTGTTCCATTAGGTCTTTGACTCATCTAGTGACTGCAAGCTGAAGGCATCTATGAAAATGTCCTTACTCTCATGCAATGCTTGCTTATGTTTATACTCCTTCCTGAGTATTTCTTGCCTCTTTCTCCGATTTAATGCATCCTGCATCTTTGTGATCTGTTCAATGTTGATTGTCTTGGAGTCATAGGTAGGTATGACAATATCTTCATCTAACTCAGGGTCTCCATAGTGAAGTACCCTAGTCACTTTGGTTGAGCTTGAGCCTAGTGTAGAGATTTGCAAAGGTATTGCATCAGTGCTCAGCTTCTAAAGAGTTTTTGTAGGAGTGCCTATTTTTGGTACTAGTGTTTGTATTGTGGCCTGCTCCTCTTCTTTTGATTTATCCTCCTCCTCATATATTTTCCCTTGATCAATAACAATTATCTAAGGTGTACCTATTGACTGTACTATAGGATTAGATGTAGCAATCTGTCCTGTTTACTTTGTGTGTTTCACTACCTCTACACTTGGCTTTTGCACTGTGGTATCAACTATTAAAGATGTAGCAACTATTGCAATTGGTGGTGGAAGCATTAAAATTTGACTACTAGTAGTTGTAGAGATGGAAGGTGGTTCTTGTGGTTTCACCTTGTCTCTTATAGGTTTTGCTACTACCTTTTTCAACTCATCCACACTCAGCAATATAGGATTTGTGCATTATTGTACCTTTAGAGTTGATAGGTGAAGGAGCTTCTTAAGATCCTTTGCAGTTAGTGGATTGATGTTCTAACATGGTTTTTCAGTAACATCCTTTACAGTTATAGTGTCTGCAAGTGTGATGGTTACATGAGGAGGGCTAAGGGGTGGCAATTGTGTGTCTTGCACACACTGTTTCTCTTGCTACTACTGCTCAATTGTTGCCATATCTTCTCCTTTTTGTGTCTCCTCCTCCTCACCTTTTCCTTTCTCCTCTTCATCTTTCTTCCCTTCTTCTTTCTTTTCTTCTTCTCTTTTCTCTTTTTCTTTCTTTTTTGTTTCCTTTTCCTCTTTTTGTTTCTTTTCCTTTTCCTTCTCAATAGCCTTAGCCTTATTTGCTTCTGCATCCTTCTCTTCTCCTTTTTCATCCTTGTCATTAGTCAATTTATATATTTATTTCCATAATCTTATTGATTTATGGACAACTTCTTCAATTTTTTTTTGTAGGATGCTAAAGGCTCTATACTTTGGTGCAAATTTACCACCATGTCTCTTGTTAGCCTTAGTTATTTGACCTCTAGTCAAATTAGGCATCACTTGTACTAGCGTTGATTCTCTTATTCCCTTCTCCATTTTCAAACAATAATGCCATTTGTTTTCAATAATCTCATATAACTCCCTAGGCATAGTATTGTTTAATTCAAGAGGTGCATTCTTAAGTTCTGCCATCATGGCATACATTGACTCCTCTATTTTATTTTGATCCTCTCTACTTAATTTCTTAAAGTCAAAAATTTTCAAACCAAAAAAATCTGCATTCTTCCTAACATTATCACATATTTTATCAATGTTGGATTTAGGAACATTGCTTACCACTCTAAATTGGTTGATGTCTTCTAATTCTATCCTTTCTTCATCATCAGAATCTGGTTGTGGTACATACTTTCTCCTTTGCTTCTTCTACACTGGACTAGTCTCCTCAATAGTTTTTTTCTTCTCTTTCACTTGCTCCTTGGCCTTTTGAGTAGAGGCCCTTGTGGTAGCTCTTATTACTAGTGCTAGATTGGCTTGAGTTGTTTCTATAGCCTTTTTTGCTTTAGGATGGGCTAAAGGTTGAGTTTTAGCCTTTCATTTTTTTGGCTCTGCTTGAGATGGTGCTTCCTTGGCTTCTTCTTCCTCAACACCTTCCTCCTTATCTTCACCTAAGCCTTGAGTTAGTTCCATTGGGCCTTGCCCTTGTTCTTCTTCTTCATTCTCACCTTCTTCTTCTTCTTCCTCTTTAGCACCTTCAATTTTTGTTCCAAATTTCTTCTTTATTTTCTTCACCAGTTTATATTTCTTCTTAATTACAAAGGTTATCTTCAACTTTGTTTCAAATTTAGATTTTGCAACATCATATGTGTGAAAAGGTTTTGGCAGTCTTTTCTATTTCTTTTGCAATCAATGTTGTGATTATAGTTGATGCTTCATCAACATCTAACTCATATCCCAATGGCCTTAGCCATATCACCCTTGGAATTGTTGCTTGGATGTAGGTGTAATCAATATCAACTAAGAAACAGATATCATTAATGTGTTGTTCTACTAGGGAAACTAGTATTCTCAATCTTTGCTTCATGGATTTCTTAAAATCCTCAAAGTAGCTTATCATTTGAGCTTCAAAGTTGTCACCCATTTGTTCAATATACTCATTGATTTGAGTAATTACAGATTTGTTTGAATTCCAATTCACTTTCCCAATTGAAGGAAACTCTTCCAAAACATAGAAGAATATGCATACAAGAGTTGAACCAAACTTACACTGAGCTCCTTTAGATCTTCTGATAGCTCCTAGATTCTCATTTATCTAGTGCAACATCAATTCTGCTAGATCATATGTATGATCTTTCTTGACAAGTTTATATGCCACATCCATAGCAATACATGGTACACTTATTCAGTCTACTAGATTGATAGAACTTGTGAGAAATGATTCTCATAGCAAAGTCCAGAAGGGGATTTGTGATAGTGTCAATTGTCATGCCCCTTTTATTCCATTTATCTCCTATGTTCTTTTCAATAACTTCTTTAGAATCACTACGCAAGGTCTTGGGCTGATCTAGGGTTGGAAATCTTGTAACCCTATGCACTATCTTCTTTGTTATTTTAACTAGTCCTCCTTCCAACCACAAACAACCATTGTGTATTCTTCTAAGAACAATTTTGATCCACTCAGTTTTAAAACCTGTGGGGTAAACTAGGGCATGGGTTAAACCCTTTTTCTTAACTATTTGAAATTCATCCTTCAAAATTTTGTTATCACACAGTTTGTCATATGCTTGAAAAAATTCAAGGTCTGCTACTACTCCTATCTTATAGTTGTAACATTTCCTCACATCATGTACCCTAACAACTTTGGGTGGAATAATGGACAATGTGCCGATAGGGTCATTTTTATATGCAACTTCTAGGATTGGCCTAAACTCGGGTTGTTTGACCTCATTACTAACCAATTGGACCTCATGACCTTCCTTATCCTTTGGGTTCTTAGAACTAGAAGCCATTTCAATGTTCTAGGGTTTTAAAAGATTTAAACTTTAACACTGTGCAACTCAGCACTTGAAGAATACCTTAGATCAATGAAATATGTGCTTGATCGATGTTGAAATCCATGCAAATAGCTTCAATGTTGTTCTTTGATTTCTTCTAGGCTCTTCTTATCTTTGCTCTGCATTTGAATGGGGTGAAATGATTTAAAAGTGTCCTTATACCTTTCAAAACCTAGCATTAAATGCTTAGTGCATACAACTGTACACTCATCTCTTGAAGGTTTCAATCATGACTTGGCTTCCATTGGTTTTCCATTACTTGGCACTAACTAGATTTCCACTTCACTCAGCTTCCATTGACATTTCTCAACTCAGCACTAACTATTAACTTGGTTACAACTGACTACTCGACATTCATTGACATTTACTTGGCATCTAAGGATAGCTTGGCAACTCTTGCTGAAATTTTAAGTTTTGACTTTGCATCTTGATTCATGTTGTTTTCTTCTTTGCAATGCTTGTTTGTCTTGGGACTGATGTATGATATAACTTTGTATATCAGTCCCATACTCCTATTCATGCTTAGTTGGATAAGGTGTGACCTCTTGGATGAAGTGATCCCTTCATTTGATGTGTTGCACTCATCTTTCTTCTTCTAAGTCTTGTTCATCTTTCTTCTTCTAAGTCTTGTTCATTTTCCCTCTGATGTGTTCAACATCTACCTTTTCTTTTCCTTTGTTGACTTCTAACTTGGGTGCCTTTGACTTTTTTGGGCAATTCTTGCTAACATGACCAGTCTTCAAGCAATTGAAACATGTGGTTTGACTCAACCATTTGCTATAGTTCCCTCTAAAATGTGTCCTTATGCAGTTTTCAAGAATGTGTCCATATTCCTGAGAGTAATGACACCTATACCTGGTGTTATACTCCCAATCATAGTGATGACCATGGTTACCTTCTCTTGTTGCTTGATTTGATGTCCACATAGGCTTTGACCTACACTCAAAAGCTCTATGTCCATACTTCTTGCAATTGTAGTAGTGACCATCAAATCTTGGTGTTCTTATAGTCCTAGTCCTACATTCATGTGCTTGATGTCCTTGCTTCTTGCACTTATGACAGTAGCTTTCATTCTTAGGCTTATCATGCTAATGGGCATTCTTGCTCCTACATACATTGTAGTGTGTCCCTTTTTACCACAAAAATGACAAGTAGGTTTAGTGTTCTTACCTTTGTTATTCATTTCTTCTGTAGTCTTGGATGACTCTCCTTGTTCAGTGCTGGTGTAACCAAGTCCTGAAGTATCATTACTAGACCTTGGTGATTTTAGTAGCTACTCAAAGTACTTGATTGCCTCATTGGGTTTGTTGAAACTTTTTGAAACTTCCTTCTCTCTTTTTAGGTCTTTTTGCAGTTGTTCATTCTATATATTTAGTGTAGAAATCTCAATGTTTTTCATATTCGACTCATGATGTGCATTCATCATTTGGCTTAAGGTGTCAAGCTACATGTTTGAGATTCTTTCAAATTCAATTATCTTTTCCTCCAGTCTATTGTTAAGATTTCTCTTGTCATCTTCTAGCATGGCCTTGTCTTCAATGGCTTTCTTCTTCTATTTAGTTACTTCACAAAGCATTATGGCTTGTGATTCTTGTTTAAGCTTGAGTATTATGATTTCTTCTACTTGAGTTCTATTCTTCTCCATTAATTTTTCTATTGTTGCATCAAACTCTTTGGAATCTCCATTTGCAAACACTTTTGTGGTATCAATCTCCTTGTAGTGTATGTCATTTTTAGCTATGGTTATATCCTTCCTTCTTTTTAAGGATTTTCTCAATTCTTCTCTAGCTTCCTCCAAGTTGTGTAGAGAAAGTTGTACATCAATCACCTGATTCTCTATAATCTTCCCAAGTTTGAAGACTTTCATCTTTAGATCTTTTCTCTAAGTTGTTAGGCTTCTCCTTGTGAGAACCACACTCTGATACCAATTGTTGGAATAATCAAATGGGAAGAATGCTTCTGAGAGGGGGGGGGGGGGGGGGGGGGGGGGGGGGGGGTGAACCAAAAGTAATACTTTTTATCCATTAAAACTTTCAACTAAAAATAAATTGCATGTAAACATATCAACTAAGCATAAAGTAAACACATGCATCAATAACACATAACACCAAATTTGGTAACTTAGAATCCCTCTAGAATGAAAGGTAAAACTAGGTGGGGATGATACCCACAAAATTAGTGTAGCAATAATGTTTGACCACTTCTAATGGTTTTCCCTATGAAAGGCTTTCCCTATTAAAGGCTTTACACTGTGTCAATAGTGACCTGTTAAAGGATTTACAAACACTTTATGTGAAGTGTCACCTTGTTAAAGGATTTTATCACCTCTTCAAAGGATCTACAACCTAGTTGTTAAGCTAACCTATCAACATAGGACTTTCCTTTTCTAATACAATTGCTAGAGAGTATTAGATTCATAAACTTGATTGCTTACAATCTCAAATTGCTGATTTCAAGCACTAGTTATGCTCATTTTGATCTTGGTCCTCTGAGATCTGATATCTGTTTGTATCCCTTGCTTTGTTTTGATCAACTGGATATGCAATTGTTGCTTTGTTCCTCTAAGTCTTTCACACTTCCCACTGAATTTTGTTATAGTTTTCCCATACATTGTTCTCATCCATGCATACAATGGGGGTTTTCATCCTCCTTTTAAAGATTATGAAGACTTATTGTTAGGTAATTGTTAGGTATGGATCTATGATCCATATTGAATCTTTAATTCCCACTCATTCCATGCATTTTTCTTATTGGTTACATGCCTTCTCCATTTTTCTTATTGGTTGCATTCTGATTGCATAGAAAATATAAAAGATTTGTTCTTATCCTTATTATCCTTTGAGATTTTTTATGTCAGCTTAGAAAATGGTTTACATCTAAGTTTGTGAAGACACAAGCTCTTATGTTAATTATGTGTTACTCGGCACATACTGGATTACTAGTGCTCAACACATGTATGATTCAGCTTTGCTTGGCACCTATTACATTCTGTCTCACTTGGCACATATATCATGCTCAGCACCTGAAGTCACTCAACACCTGATGATTGCTTGACACATGAAGATCACTTACCACCTGTTGTAGTTTTTTCTGGCTCGGTACATACTATGGTACTCGACTTCTATATGAAAATTGGTTAAGTGTGTTGACACTCAATTGTCAAAACCAATCTGAGACCAACAGGCTAACCACAAGGAGAAACAAGAATTGACAAATGATTTTAATTCTAGCAAGAAACAAAAATCTAAAGGAAAGAAAAAATCATCAAAAAGTAGCAGGGCTCGAAGTAAGACAGTAGAAAATGGCTCGGTCAAGAAAAACAATGAAGACAAAGAATTTCAGCATCTACATGAATAACTGACATATAAAGGAAAAGAAGAAAATAAATTCAACACCTCCACAAAAAATTATAAGGAGACAAAGTTCCAATTAAATGATAAGTATACAGAGATTAAGTAAAGCCATAGAAGTGAAGGTGCCAAACACAGAGTGATTTCAGAATTATAGCAAGCAGAGGCTACATAGGAAAATACAAAAGGAAATATAGAGGACATAGAGAATTTTTTGTTACTTGATTCAGATGGGAAAAATGAAGAGGAATGTAAAATCCAGCTAGAAAAAAGCCAAATGGAATAGTGTTAGTCACAGGAGCCAGATGAGAAAATAGTAACTCCGATTACTAATGGCCTATACAAGTTTTGGCAAACTCCAGGTGTTGCAATAAATTCACCATTTACCCCAATCAGCAACCAAGAGGACAAGGAAATGAATACAATGAAAGTAGACAAGTTTCCAATAAAGGAATTTGATGATTTCTTGAACAGGATAGCATCTTGGATCCAATGGTGGAGAATTTAAGCATATAAAAATCAGAAAAAGATTGCCTTAATCATCTAACTGATGAATTAGTTCAAGTTTTTTTCTTTGAGAATATTGATAAAAACAACTACTGATCAGAAGGAGGATTTAATTAAGAGAATCCTCAAATTAAGTGGTAACAATTACACTTGTGAAGATCTAAGAAGAGATCTATTAAACATTGAGAACAAGGATAATAACATGAACCAATCTCAGATGAAAGAGCAAGGAATAGTTGCAAAACAAAAAGGACAAAGATATGAGCAATGACAGCAAAGCAGGATCAGATTTAGATTTAGGGAAGCATTCTGGTTTCATAAAATAGATATTAAGAGAACTAAAAAATGAAGAAACTGAAAAGAACACTTGTGATAAGATCACTATTGTTCGGAAGGCAAAAGCGAATTTAGACCAACTTGGGATTCATATGAATCAAGAAGTTCTTAAATCACCTATTTGAGGAAAATTGAAAGGTAAAAGAGGAAGAAGATCATTAAAGGAACTAAGGGAAGCAGATGGGCACAACAAAGAACAACAAAAGATAGACTAGTTATTTAACAATGGGAAGGGGAAGTGCCTTCCTGAGGAGGTATGAAGATCACTACCTGGAATGCTAGGGGTCTTAATGCCCCTAGCTAAAAAAGGTTATTAAAACATAACCTCACATCCTTTGAATCTGATATTGTTCTAATTCAAGAAAGTAAATTAAATAAATTAGAAGGAATTAAATTAGATAAGATGTTAGGTCTCTAGAATTTTGTATTTCAAGAATCAATACGAGCTTCAGGGGGTTTAGGAATCTTCTAGAATCTCAGGAATATTTTCATAGATATTCTACACATTAGTAATAACTGGATTAGTGGTAGTGTTCAAAGTTTAAAATCAGATCTTAATTTTATTCTCATTAATGTTTACAGTCCAATTAATAATCTCGGTAAAAAATTAGTTTGGGAAGATATTGGATTATTTATGAATAATTTCAAAGGCAGCCTATTTTTATTACAGGGAGACTTTAACACAATTCTAGATATTAATGAAAAAGTAGGTGGAAATATACTTTTATCACAAGCATCCAAAGACTTCAAAGAATGATGTTTTTCTCATAACATGATTGATATCCCGATCAGTAATGGGACCTTCACATGGAATAATAGGAGGAAGGATTTCACTTACATTGCTGAAAAACTTGATAGGTTCTTGATTAAAGGTGACCTAGATGCTAATAATCTAAATTTTCAATCCTCTATGTTGCCAATTGATGGGTCAGATCATTTTTTGGTCAAATTCAAATTTTCAAAGCCACATAAACCTACTAGGAACTTGTTCAAATGTGAGAAAATGTGATTTTTAGACCCCAGCTTCATCAATAATATTAAAGAATGGTGGGCACAACATAACTTTGAAGGTTCAAAGATGTTCATTTTTGTTGCCAAAATGAAGATGCTTAAGGAAGAATTCTTAGATGGAATAAGGAACACTTCAATAACATCTTTAAAGAAAAATTAGATTTAGAAAAGCAATTAGAGGATTTAAACTTAGAAGTAATTAGGAAAGGTATGAACAATGACAGCTATTTGTTAGAAAAAGAATTGTTAGCAAGGCAAGAGGATATTTTATCCAAAGAGGAAATTTTCTTGAGACAAAAATCAAGAGAGAGATGGTTAGATGAAAGGGATCGGAATACAAAATTCTTCCATAATTCCACTTTATATAACAGATCAAAGAGTAGAATAACTTGTATCAAAAATCACTTGGGCATTCTAACTAATAGACCAAGTGAAATTGCGGATACCTTCGTAGAATACTTTTAGAATATTTTAAACAATTATGAAGGATCGAATAGAATAGCTCAAGCTAATCTTGACGCATGCAAAAGGGTAAATAACTAGGGCCAAAGGCTCACCCAACTATCCAAACCACCTTACAAGAGTTAACACAACGGAAGAAAACACAAGTGGATAGCAACCAAAGGAGGAAGAAGAGTGAATTACTTTTATTGATTCATCAAGATATCTTCATACATGCCTAGATGTAAGGCCTTCTGGGTTACGGCCAATTACAAATACATTCACATTCAAAGATCCAACTGCAAATTCACACTTTCAATTCTGCTCTCTAATCTTCTTTTAAAAAGCTTCTCCAAAACTTGCCTAATTCTAAGCCTAAACATTCTATTTATACTTGCCAAAATGGCTTATAGATCATTCTAGAATCATTACATAAGATGAAGGCCGACCTAACAACGGTCTGGACTCATCCCAAGAAAAGATCTTAACATAAATGTCGCGAATGAAATAAATCTCGCAAGTCAGCTTGCAAAATCACGTCCAAATACTGACACTTAGCTTACACTAGGTAACTCAGCACATGAAGAAACACTCGGCATGCACTAAGTAACTTGGCACATGAAGAAACACTCGGCATACACTGGGTAACTTGGCACATGAAGAAACAATCGACATACACTAAGTAACTCAACACGTGAAGAAACACTCGGCATACACTGAGTAACTCGGCACATGAAGAAACTCGGCATACACTGGGTAACTCAGCACATGAAGGAATGCTACAGTAACATGGCACATGAAAGAATTACTAGGCACATGAAGGAACTATTAGGCGAACAAAATGAGCAGGATAACAAGGCAACCCGGGATGCTCCTGCATCAGACAACCAGGGTTGAAAGAAATGATTCTCCTAAATCATTGAGATGTCCCAACCTAAGCTGAATCCAACTCAAATTGAGAAATCCATGAAGCATCTTCAATAGGTCTATTCTTCCACTTCACCAAATATTCATAGTAATCTTTTCCTCTTGTACTCTTGCCAACTCTCTAATCCAATATCTATTCAACTTCCTCAATCTGTTTCTTAGGATAATCATCTGGTATAACAACTTCATCCTCTGACTCCTGATACTTATACAAATCAGCAATATTAAATATAGGAGATATATCCATGTCATTAGGTAACTCAACTTCATAAGCATTACCATTGTCAAACTTCTTCAGGATCTTACAAGGTCCAAATTTCTTCGTCTTCAACTTGTTATATGTTCCAACTGGGAATCTTCCTTTCTTTAAATGAACCATCACCTCATCACCA
Source organism: Cupressus sempervirens (assembly GCA_028749045.1). NCBI lineage: Eukaryota > Viridiplantae > Streptophyta > Pinopsida > Cupressales > Cupressaceae > Cupressus > Cupressus sempervirens. The sequence continues at coordinate 213,854,125 of CM053792.1, forward strand.
ACTTGAAAATCATGGTGTCTTCTAGACTCATCAGCATTCTCCTTATACTTCTGATTGCTTTGTTCCAACCTCAACTTCACTTCCTTATGCAAGGATTCCATAAAATCAGAAAATTCTTCTCCTGTAGTGCTTTTCTTTTCTTCACCAACAACATCTCTCAAATCTGATATACCTCTAGGATGCATTCCAGTAACAATCTCAAAAGGTGTCTTCCCTGTACTCCTATTCACAAAATTATTATATTCAAATTCAACTTGTGCCAATACCATCTCCCAATTACTTGGCTTATTCCCAACTAAATATCTCAGAAAATTTCCTAAGCTTCTATTCACAACCTCTATTTGTCCATTTGTTTGTGGATGGAATGTAGAACTAAACTTCAAATCAATACCCATCTTCTTCCACAGAGTCTTCCAAAAATAACCAACAAACTTATTGTCTCTATCTATGCTTCTTGGTAATCCATGCAATCTCACAATCTCTTTAAAGAAAAGTTTAGCAACATGCTCAGCATCTGATGTCTTCTTACATGGTATAAAATGAGTCATCTTAGAAAATTTGTCCACTACAAAAAATATGGAATCATACCCTTTCATTGTTTTAGGCAATCCAAGAACAAAATCCATACTAATGTCAGTCCAAGGTTTCTCAGGAACAATAATGGGTGTATACAAACTAGTATTTTGACTCACTCCCTTTGCAACTTGACAAACTCCACAACTCTTTACAAATTTCTGAACATCCTTATACATTTGTGGCCAATACTACTTTTCTTTCAGCAAACTCAATGTCTTAACAAAATGTCCAGCTAATCCACCACTATGCTTTTCCTTAATCAAGTTCAACCTCATAGGACTTCTAGGAATACACAACTGGATGCTTTTGAACAACATACCTTCTTGAATGAAATACTCATCATACTTACTTATGTGATCTATGAGATTTGGTGCTCTGCACTCTCTCCATGCCTTAGAAAAATCAGGATCAACATCATACAATTCTTTCATTTCATCAAAACCAAGAACTTCAACCTTCATTTCAGTCAACAAAGAACGTCTTCTACTCAATGCATCAGCAACTTTGTTAGTAACTCCACTCTTGTGCTTGATCACAAATGTAGAACTCTACAAATACTCAACCAACTTCATATGTCTTTGATTCAATTTATGTTGACTTCCCAAGTATTGTAAAGCTTTATGATCAGTATACAACACAAACTCCTTAGGCATCAAATAATGTCTCCATTTCTTCAATGATTGAACAATGGCATAAAATTCTTGATCATACATAGAATATTTCCTTTTAACATCATTCAACTTTTCACTAAAGAAAGCAATAGGCTTACATTCTTGACTTAATACAACTCCTATTGCATTACCACTTGCATCACATTCAACTTGAAATACTTTGTTGAAATCAGGTAAAGCCAATACAGGTAATTCAGCAACCTTTTGTTTCAAAGTCTTAAAACTCTTATCAGCTCCCTGTGTCCACTTGAATTCATTTTTATCTCCCCTCATTGTTTCAGTCATAGCATTACAAACAACACTGAAAGTCTTTATAAACTTTCTGTAAAAACTAGCCAAACCATGAAATGATCTTACCTCGCCCACATTCTCAGGTGTAGGCCATTCCAAAATTGCTTTAACCTTCTCAGGATCCATCTTCAAACCATCAGCTAAAATCACAAATGCCAAATACATAATCTCCTCTTGCATAAAAGAACACTTTTTCAGATTAATCGACAACTTTTCCTCTTTCAACCTCTAAAATACTTGTCTAATATGCTCAAGATGTTCTTCCTTAGTCTTGCTAAATATTAGAATATCATCCAAATAAACAATCACAAATTTACCCAAGAATATTTTCAGAACTTCATTCATCAACCTCATGAAAGTACTAGGTGAATTAGTCAAACCAAAAGGCATAACCAACCATTCATACAAACCATCTTTTGTCTTGAAAGCAGTCTTCCATTCATCACCTTCTCTAATTCAGATATGATGATAGCCACTCTTCAAATCAATCTTGGTAAAATACTTTTCTCCACTCAAACAATCCATTATGTCATCCAACCTTGGCATAGGAAACCTATATTTCATTGTTATCTTGTTAATGGCTCTAGAATTAGTACACATTCTCCATTCTCCATTCTTTTTAGGTGCGAACACAGTAGGTACAACACATGGACTCAAGCTTTCTTTGATCAAACCTTTCTACAACAACGCATGCACTTGTCTATTAAGTTCTTCATTCTCCGCAAGTGTCAATCTATATGGTGCTTTGTTTGGCAAACTAGCTCTAGGGATCAGATCCATACAATGACTTATACTTCTTACTGGAGGCAAACCATCAAGAATATCATCAGCAATAATTTCTTTAAACTCATTCAACAACTTTGCAATTTCTTCTGGCACTTGGTCAATACTACCATCTGTCATTCGGCCACCACTGACTAGCACTCGGTTAACACTATTTTCTTGCACTCGGTCTCCATTGACAAAACTTGATTTTTTTGGAATTATAGCAAAACAGAATTGATTCTTTTTCATTTCCTTTTCAAATTGTTTCCCATTAACCATGCAAATTTTTATAGTAGTACAATTAACCTCATCTGGACTTTCGATCAAAGGCAACAATGTTTGTTTGTTTCCATTTACCCAAAGAGTATATTGATTCAATCTTCCATCATGTATAGCATATCTATCATATTGCCAAGGTCTACCCAAAAAAATATGACAACAATCCATGGGCATAATATCACACAAAACTTCATCAAAGTAATGTCCAATTTTGAACTTCACAAGGCATTGCTCACTTACCAATATCTTATGCTCATCTTTGATCCATGAAACATGATAAGGTTTGCGATGTTTTAGCCTCTGCAACTACAACTTTGTAACTAGCTCTTTTGATGCCAGATTTGTAGAACTTCCACTGTCAATGATCACTTTATAGTATTTTCAAGACTTCTCCTTAAAACAGGTTCCTCATCACCTCCCTTATTACATAAGGTTCTTCTCACCATCACATTTTCTCCAGCCTCAGGTCCACTTGGTGAACTCTCAATGTCTTCTCGAATCATAGCATTTTTATTATTCTGCCCACCTTCAGAAAATCTACATTCAAAGGATCTATGCCCTTCTTTGCCACATCTAAAAAAATTACCATGAAATCCACCTCTAGAATAAGAATTACCTCTTCCTCGGTAAGAATTACCACTTTTCCATTCAGTATTGCCTTTGTCATCATCCTTCCATTCATATTTGTCTTTATCCTACATAGAACTGTCAGATCTACCACTTTCTCCATAAGATCTACCTCTGCCTCTTTGGAATCTACCACCTCTACCTCTCTATATTTGTTCATGATTCTTTGTCAAGATCTCCTCAGCTTTCAAGGCATATTGATATGCTTCTTCTGCACTTTCCAGCTTCACAAAACTTATTTCATCTTGTATTCCAGATCTCAATCCATTAATGTACCTTGCAATTTTCTCAACATCATCATCCACATGTCCAATTCTGATGTCTAATCTATAGAATTCCTTGATATATTCTTTTACAGTTATGTCTTTTTGCTTCAAATTTTGCATCTTTCTCAACAAGCTAACTTGGTAATCAACAGGAAGGAATTTATTCTTTACCTTGTTCACCATCTTTGGTCAAGTTTTGATCTTCTCATTTCCTATCCTTTGTCTATCAGTTTGCAAGTGCTCCCACCATAGTGATGCACGACCTTTCAGCCTAGTGACTGCAATCTTCACCTTTCTATTATCAAGAGTGTTTTCATACTCAAAGAACTTCTCCATATCAGAGATCCAATCCAACACAAAATTGGTGTCCAATTTTCCATCATAAGGAACAACTTCTACAACAGGCTTTGAATTCTCTCTAGCCAATACTCTCAACAATCTTTCTTCATCTTGATCTTCTTCAGGTTCTGGATTATGGTTTGGTGTTGTTGCTTCATCATCACTTACATCATCAAGATGTTCTCCTCTCCTCTGGGTTGTCTCCACAACATCTAATCTGGCTATAATTTGTCTCAACTGATCCAATATAGCATTATCAACATTATTTCCTCTACCACAAACCATCTTTACAAATCAGGTTCCTGCAAGATCGTAACCCTTTGCAAATTATAGGTCAAATCCGCAAATCTACCACCCTACAACCAAATCCAAATTAGGGTTCTACATGATCCAATCTCCACAAGGATTAACCTCAAGCTCTGATACCAACTGACGCAGCAAAAGGGTGAATAACTAGGGCCAAAGGCTCACCCAGCTATCCAAACCACCCTACAAGAGTTAAGACAATGGAAGCAAACACAAGTGGACAGCAACAAAAGGAGGAAGAAGAGTGAATTAATTTTATTGATTCATCAAAATATATTGATACATGCCCAGCTGCAAGGCCTTCTAGGTTACGGCCAATTACAAATGCATTCACATTCAAAGATCCAACTGCAAATTTGCACTTTCAGTTCTGCTCTCTAATCTTCTTTTTAAAAGCTTCTCCAAAACTTGCCTATTCTAAGCCTGAACATTCTATTTATACTTGCCAAAATGGCTTATAGATCATTCTAGAATCATACATAAGAAGAAGGCCGACCCAACAACAATCTGGACTCATCCCAAAAAAAGATCTTAAATAAATTTTGTGAATGAAATAAATCTCGCAAGTCAGCTCACAAAATCATGTCCAAATATTGACACTCAGCTTACATTGGGTAACTCAGCACATGAAGAAACACTCGAGATGCACTGAGTAACTTGGCACATGAAGAAACACTTGGCATACACTAGGTAACTCGGCACATGAAGAAACACTCGGCATACACTGAGTAACTCGTCACATGAAGAAACACTCAACATACACTGAGTAACTTGGCATATGAAGAATCACTCGGCATACATTGGGTAACTCAGCACATGAAGGAATGCTACAGTAACTCGGTACATGAAGGAATTGCTAGGCACATGAAGGACTACTAGGCACATGAAAGAACTACTAGGTGAACAAAATGAGCAGGATAACAAGGCAACCCAGGATGCTCCTGTATCAAATCTTCTCAAAGTAATCACTAAAATCATCACAACCTAAGATAATAAGGCTCTAAATAAACCTATCACCTTGGAAGAAGTGAGGACGGTAGGCTTTGATATGAATCCAGATAAATATGTTGGCCCTAATGGTTTTTAGGCCTTTTTTTTTTTAAATGTTGGGATATTATAGGTATAGACTTATGAAAAGTGATTGAAGCCTCAAGAAATGGAGGTGCTCTTTTATCGAAAATCAATCATTCCTTTCTCACCTTGATCCCCAAGAAATTAGAACCTAAGACCCCGAGAGACTTCAAACCGATGGCTCTTTGTAACAATGTTTACAAAGTTTTTTCCAAGATATTAGAAAATAGACTTAAGGGTATTCTTCCTAAAATAGTATCGAAGGAACAAACAGGATTTGTATGGGGTAGATCCATTCTTGATGGCATCATTACCATTCAAGAGACAATTCATTTTGCTTGCTCGAATAAAGATGCATGCATGTTCATGAAATTGGACATTGAAAAAGTATACGACATGGTTGATTGGAGGTTCCTATGTAAGGTTCTTAAAGCCTTCGAGTTCTCAAACCAATGGATCAACCTCATTTTCAAATTCATATCCACTCCCAAAATCTCAATTCTCATTAACAGAATGCCAGAAGGTTTTTTCATATATCAAGGGGTATCAAACGAGACCCATTATCTCCCTCACTTTACATCATCATGGAAGAGGCATTTGGGAGAGTAGTGGTTGACACACATAAAAATTAAAAGATATCAGGCATTATGGTTACTAGAAATATGCCCAACATTACTCATCAACAATATGCACATGATACAATCCTACCTGGCAAAAGTACAGTTGAAGAGGCTCTTGGCCTAAAAGCCATTATTAAAGCTTATATGGAAGCCTTGGGACATAAAGTAAATGAGCTCAAATCTGAGATGTATTTTATAAATACAAGATCTAATATAGAACAACAAATATGCAAGATCATGGGATACAAAAAAGGTTTGTTCCCTTGTAAGTATTTTGGAATTGCCTTAGAAAAAGGGTTGAAATCCCATAAGGTATGGTGCAATACCTTGGAAAAAATGGATGCAAAGCTTAGTTGTTGGAAGGATAAATGGCTGACAAAGGCAGGGAAAAGTACCAAGATAAGATTAGTCTTATCTGCCATTCCAACCTTCCCTCTATCTTTTCTCCCTTTATCCAAGCGAAATCTCCTTAAATTCAAATCTAAACTCCAAAAATTTTTGTGGAAGGATTGTGAAGAAGATAAAAAATTGGCACTCGTCAAATGGGAGAACATTTGTAAAAAAATTGGCACTTGTCAAATGGAAGAACATTTGTAAACCTAAGGATTTGGGTGGGCTAGGAATCAAGAACTTACAATGGCAGAATGAAGCCTTAGGTGCAAAGCTTATTTGGCATCTCTATAAGGAAAGAGAACACAAATGGGCTAAGATCCTATACAATAAATATCTTAATGTGGAGGATCCTCTATCAATTTTTAGGATGAAAAACCCACGTAGAAGTTATGAGAGCTAGAATTTCATGATAAAGTGATGCCATTTGGTCTATAAGTATTTGACTTGGGATGTAGGCAAGGGTGATGAGGTCTTTTTCTAGGAGGATTCTTGGGATGGACACCCCCCTTCACAACATAGCTCTGTCTCTAAGGATCTCAAAGATAAATTAATTAATCTATGGGGAAACAAAGTATGTGACTACAAGGTAGTGGTTCATGTAGAAGGTGAATCTAAATGGGTGTGGAAATCTCTGGATGGTATGGGTGTGGATGCTGAGATGATTATAGATTATGATAAACTATTAGAAGATAGGAGGATTAAGAAATCAGAGAAGAAAGATGAACTTATTTGGGCAGCCTCAAATCATGGAAAGTACAACATGAAAAGTGGATATAGGAAAATTTTAGATTCTTAAAAATGGGACAAAGTGGATATTCTACTAAAACTTTGTTGGAATTCTACATGCCTTCCAAAAGCAAAATTCTTTTTATGGTTGGCTTACCAAAATAGAATCCTAACCATGGACAGGTTACATAAACTTGGTTTTCAAGGTCCATCTAGATGTGTTTTATGCAAACATAATAGTGAAGATCTTGATCATATTTTATTTAAATGCCCCTTTTCCAAAAGATGTTGGAAATGGCTCAGGCACATGTTGGGGTGGTCAATGCCTTTCTTGAAATCCTTTTCTGAACTCCTCAAGGGATGGCCTACCAACCTGTCCAAGGGTGTTTACAATAAAATATGGAACATTTTCCCTTCCATACTGGTATGGGAAATTTGGAAGGAAAGGAATCAACATATTTTCTGCAACTTAGAATTGAAACCTAAAGAGTTAATAATAAAAATGGAAGCTAGCATAGTGGAAACAACTAATTCACATCTTAGGAATGCGTGGAAAGAAGAAGGTTCCTTCTCTATTTGGGATGGGAAAATGAAGAAGAATTGATCTAACCTAATCAATCCTCCTCTATTCTATGTGAAGAATAGTAAGGAGGTAAGAGAAAAATGTAGATGGGATCCTTCGCCGAAAGGATGGGCTAAACTAAATTTTGACGGTGCTGCTAGAGGTAACTCAAGAACAACAGGCATTGGTTGCATCATTAATGATGATTTAGGTCATTGGATAGCCAAAAAAGCTATGTCTATTCAACCAACTTCCAACAATCTGGCAGAATTAGAGGCTTTGAACGAAGGACTACAATTGTGTCATAAGTTAAGCCTATCCAAAGTTATCATAGAAGGAGACTCACAGATTATCTTAAATGTAATTAGAAAATGAATAACCCCTAATTGGTTACTTAATTCTAAGTTAGAAGAAGTTCTCATTATTCTAGACAAGTTTGCAGATAGTAGGATCTATCATATTTTATGGGTAGGTAATTAGAAAGTGGATCATTTAGAAAATTTGGGGGTGGATGGGGTCAATTCATTGATTATCAAAGATATATCAATTCTGTGCTAATTATGACCACTTAGAATATTTGATCCTCAAGATCCATCCTCATACGTATTTATATACATCTATAGTCAAATGCAAATATACATACATACATACATACATACATACATACATACATACATATGTATGTATGTATGTATGTATGTATGTATGTATGTATGTATGTATGTATGTATGTATGTATATAAAATATACATATATATATTCTCCTATTATAATATTTAATATCTTTCTATATTAATCTTCTATTTACTTACAAAGGCTTTTTTCTAAAGTTTCTAAACTTTATATTCGATTCTATCTTTAGTGGTGATATTTTATCTGATTCCTAGTTTGATTGCTCCTCACATGAAGTGTGATGGGCCATTTATTTATCCCTGTCTTCTTTGCTAGCTTAGTCTTTTTCCTATGACCTTACCATCATGAAGCAGTTAAGGCTAGCTCATGCTTAGATTTTGTGGATGACATCATTTGATGTCATCATGACAGAATTTGTTTCTAGGACCTTCTATTGCCTTTGTCGTTTCTTGGGTGTCACCTTCTATCGTTGTCATTTGATATTTCCTTCCCCTGAATATGGGTTCAAACATTAGTGTTTATCATACTTCTGAAAATCGAACAATGGCATTCTGTGGAAATGTCAACCCAGAGAGATGGAACAAAATTCTCAATCTGGTGGATGACATGACTAGGATTGCCATAAGCAGAGCCACTGGGGAGGGGGTTTTTGATTACCAATATACATGGAGGACTAACAGTGATATTAACAGCTCTTTCATTGGTTGTATGGCAAGAGCAAAGGTTGAGGCAGGGGCCATTATCAGTCTTTGTCGTGACATATTTGATCCAGTATGGAGGAAGGGTCTGGAGCAAGTAGTTAACACATAGATGACAAACTCTAAATTCCTCTGCCAGAGAAATACATGAATCTTCCTGTGGGGTCTCCCGAATTAGTAACATCTTATCATCATCCTTCATTGGTAATCTAAGAAAACTATGCCTTTTACCATGAATGGCCCAAGATAGAGGCAAGCATTCAATTTCTACTTCACAAGGGAGGAATTATTGTAGATGAAAGCAGAGCATGGTCAACAAATTAACTCAATTTGTTTAATGCATATATTCAGCTGAAAGTGGTCTTTGACAATCTTGATGCCCTAAATTTCTACAGCCCGAACTTGGAGAAAACTAGCAGGGCTAAATTTGACTTTGAATTCCCTCTGAACTTCTATGTGGAGAATCCTAATGATATTCCCAAAGTTATCATGGTGTATTGGAAGTAAGGCAATATCTCTGGTGTCTTTTTGGGAATTTTGCTTTGTTTTTTAGAAAGGGTTAGTAATCTGGGAGTAGATAGTTATCTTATAGATCATTGTTTATATGTTGGATATATGTAATGATCAATATATTATGACATTTCTCTGTACGAACTGTGATTTTGATCTAAAAAGCTTATAGAATTAGAGGAACAAATAAATGAACTAAGTTAATATCATGTATATATTATCTTGAATACAAGAAGCTTGGTTAATCTTTTGCCTCTTTGAAGTGACATGGATTTGGCTGCCTGTGGGGGTTAAGGTTTTTATGTTTTTTACCCATATCTTCTGATTTCTAGGGATTGTATGATCTTATTATGGAAGGATTCATAGATATATTACAAGTTAAGAATTCTCAATGGATGTCAACTATTTACATATAGAGTGCCTTATGCCTGTTAATGGGTCTATTTCCTTTAATTTCTCAAATGATTGGGATAGGTTAAATTCGCTAATTGCATTTCAATACTCTGTATTAAGGGCAAGTCATGATAATGCATTGACAAAGAATCAACACCGTGACTGCAAGCAATATGTTTAGAATTGATGCATGTTGTTTAGTGGGATTTCATCATTTCTCTAAATATGTTTGAAATTATCCAAGGTGTTATGCATGGTAATTATCAGATATGGTTCTCAATATCTTTTCTAGTAGTTTTGTAGTTCTTATCTAGGCATTCTTGTTTAGATTGGATTATTAACTGTATTTGGCAGGGCTCTTTGCATTTGAAACCCTAATTTTAAAGAATCAAGAGTTTGGATCTTAGTTTCTTTTTATTTCATCATATTCAAGATTGGTAGGCTAGAAAGAGGAGGCATTTGTAAGATGTCTGCGGGCAATAATGTTTAATGTCGTCTAGCCTAGATTTTATTGACATCCCTTTTTGACCCAAGAGGTCAGCTGATTTTGTTAGGCAAATCAAGAATGAAATAAATATCATTTGAGGTAGCTAGGATTTAGTTTTGGTTTCGATCACTTAAGGTTTTGTTTTTAGATCTTAATACTATATTGCCTAGTATTTTAGGTATAATTAGGATAATGCTTCCTCCTCTCAATCTTGGTACTACAATTACATTTAGCAATTTAGATAAACATTAGGTCATTGTTTCTGCAACACAATTTAAATATAGTTTCTTGTAAAGGTTTATATTCTTACAATCTAGTGACAAGTTCCAAATCATGAAAGAAGTGATTACAACCATAATGGAAAATTGGTAATGTTAATTTAAAAGGTGTGAGTAATTAGTGTTTCGTTTCTATAGACAATTGTTGTATTATTACTAACCGGTTTGTTTGACAAGATAGTTAGGCAGGGTGAGCATATTTATCTCCAAAGGCAAGATACAAAGAGAAGTGGATGGAATAATCCTCAATGAGATCTCAATTGGATTGAGAATTTTGTAATAAGATCTTTCTATTGTAATAATAAGTTTTGTTGATAATCTGACTGGGGTATGCCCCTTTTATAATGTAATAATAAAGGATCATGGTCCCGGGCTAGACTGGAGGTTTTCTTTCCCATTCTTTCCTATCGGTGCCCGTTTGAATGGTGGTATGCTATTGTAAACAATTTTTTATTAATAAAATTATCAAGGCCTCGGCCATTTACTGATTTAAAAAATAGATTTTTTTTTCAAAATTTAAGAACTATTTGTATTTCATTTTAAATATAATTTACAATTGCTAAATATGAAATAGAAACAACGTACTTATATATTTATTGAAAATATAATTTAAAAAAATATTTCTATTACATCCAAA